>VZRN01003030.1:109527-155610 GCA_013397935.1 Dasyornis broadbenti
TTTTTTTGGTAATATAAGGGTCATACAGGAGGATAAGACCCCTGTGCTTTCCCCTTGCAGTCTGCCCTTTCCTGGAAGGGGTCTTACTCCAGAGTGTGCATGCAATGAGTGTACAGTACAGCAGCTGCATCTTCCTGACTTGCCACCTCCAAAGTGAGTGTAGGCAGCGTTAGGATGGATACATGTGGTTGTGTGAGCTAGGTGAACACTGAACAGCTGCTTTTTGTGTGTTATTCCCTAAGTGTGTAAGTGAGTCCCCAGAACCCAGTGGGATAATGTGGATCACAATATTCCTCTGTGGTTGTACAGAGAGGTAGCACCCATTGACTCTTTCTGCATCTTCTTATGATCTTCATACTCATCACTCTTTGAATTACATTACATAATGGGACCCATTGTAATCTGCTTCCTCTTTTATGTCTGTGTTTCCACTGTATAAACAACATTTTAGTGCCTCTGTTAGCCACCTTAATAACATAATAAAGAAAACTTTAACGTGAAATGATTTAAGAACAGCAAGAAGACTGTTTTATTTCATAGAATCATAGCATCAATTATTTTACCAACTGCCTCTCCTAATCTCATAAATTTGGCTATAGGTGCACTTGTGTAACCTCTACACAATGACACCAGAAACATCCATATTTTTACCCTAGCTGCCCTCATTGTGTAATAAAAATATGTGATCACTCAAAATTACATGTGTATATAAATGGCCCTTATAAATGCTGGTTTTAGGGAGGAGTTTCCTGTGGTATTTCATATGCAATTATCTTCAAGTCCACGGGATATCAGAACCACTCTGCCTCATCTTTCATGTTCTTGTCCTCCAAAGGATTTCCACGTGCTGGGCAATTAAGAAGGTATTGGTAAATAATTCTGAATGCTCTTTTGTGCCAGCACTTTTCCTGTATTTTATTTTTTCATTTAAAGAATATTACAGATGCATTATCAAGGAATGACACTATTCATCTGGTATTTTTGGCATAAACAGAAAATGTGACTTAAGGCTTTCAAATGAATTCTATAAAATGGATTTCTTGAGCAGAATAGTGTGTTATCTATGGGTATTTCTCCACGAAAGTAGAGACTAAAATTCTGATTAGACATGGATATTATCTTTTTCAATATATTTGTATCAATGCACTGATTTGGCAAATATTTAGTCCCAAAGGTCAGTGCTGTTTGTAAGTCCCATTGATTTGAAAGTTGAATGTCTGCTCAAGATTAAACACAAAGAGGAATGCTTTCCTAAATCAATTAAGTCTGTATGTAAGTGCTCTGTTGAATCAGTGCCTAAAGTCAGCAACATATCAGGAAAGATAATGAGTTTGGGCCAAATATGTGTATTAACAGCCAAAACATACAATGAGACAAGGACATAATTACTACTAGGACTTGAACCAAGATTCCTACATGTATAAGTTAACCAGATTTTTAACTTTCATTTCTTTTGAAGTGTTTAGCTTAAATCTAAACGGTTAGACAGATTACATTTACCTGTACACACTGGGATGGCCCTTCCTTGTCTTCTACTCTGTATCTGGATCTGCTTCCCAGAGATTAGCAGAAGAGACGGTGTCTGCTTGAGTAGGCACCTGACGGTACTTGCTAGGATGGTACAGAAGATATACCTAGACTCCTGAGCTGGGCAGGCCTCTGCACCCCACAAGCTTAGGGTTAAATCTTTTGTTATCTGCAGTGTCTTCAAACAGAAGTTTGTTTTGAGTTTCTGTACAAAGCAAGTAGAAAGTCATCCTAACAAACAGAGGAGATTATGAATCTGGTGGAGCACAATGTAGATCAAAATGGTTTTAATCATTACTCTCTGTTTTAATTACTACTTGACACATTATCTCTATTGTCCTTCTAGAAGTCTGTCTTTTGAATGAAATATTAAAGGCGAGTTACAGCTGAAAATATATGCAGTCTAGAAAGCAAATGGCTTTGAACTGTTTGAAATGATTTATTGTCCACATTTCTTTATGAATATTTATTTGCCATAGTGAAAGCAATTCAATAAAGAGAAAACATGAGGACCAGTTAACTGAACATTTGCATACTCTAACAGTTTTAAAAAGGGAAAGAAAAACAGTATGGTGCATTAGAATGGTGTTAATGTTTGGTTTTCCTGTTTCCTACAGTTCA
This sequence comes from Dasyornis broadbenti, assembly GCA_013397935.1. Classification (NCBI taxonomy): domain Eukaryota; kingdom Metazoa; phylum Chordata; class Aves; order Passeriformes; family Dasyornithidae; genus Dasyornis; species Dasyornis broadbenti. The sequence goes on from VZRN01003030.1 coordinate 111,676, forward strand.
TTAATATGCAAGATTCAGATCCTGAAGAGGAGATATATAGATAGCCAACAAATAAACGTCCCCAGCCTTTATGTATTCCCATTCAGAAGGAAATAAACATGTTTGTAGAGGGATTTTCAAGGCCAGGGTGGAGTCTATAATTTTGTTTCCAGACTACTTCAGGTAGCTGGCTGTAAAGCTTGCTTTTTGCAACAATCTTATGTAATCTATGTCCTCATCTTGTCAGGACCAGAGGTCACTCATTCCCTGACACTCCTCAGAGGAGCAGCAGGCATACTTGCCTATCAAGAGGAGACATGAGCACACTGATTATTTTGGTGTTTAAGCATGGCTGTGTGCACCAAAACCAAGACCATACACACAGCACTGATGGTTCTTTCCTTCGATTCTCAGAGGAGGAACAGAGTTTTTCATGGTATGCACTCTCATTTCTTCCTACTTGAATTAATTTCATTGACCAAAGAGCACTATGTGTTAGACTTGGAATGAACTTTGTTCCTGAGAGCTTCTTAGTGATATTCTGATATATAGTCACAGATGGGGCCTTGACAGATTTTGTACTGATTTTCATTATTCTTTTTCTCTTCTTTTTTTTTTTTTTTTTTAAGCAGGATTGTTGCTGCTTGAGAATTCACATGCAAATGGAGGTGTTCACTGGCACTGTTTCACAAAGAAGCTTGATTGGTTGGTTTTTAGAGATGATAAACTGAATAGTGTATCACAGAGTATTTGGAAAAGGATAATCTTAGTATGTAACCATCCTTGAGAAGGATGGTTACAGCAGTAAACCACTTTGGACAAATACATAAATTCTCTATGCATCAATACTCAGTTCTTCTGAACAAGAATGATAATAATAATAATATTTATTTATACTAACAATTATCATTATTATCTACCTGAAAGCTAGCTGTGAGGCTAAATCATTATGATTTTCAAATTATTTCACAGTCCTTAACTAGAATTTGCCCTGAGGGAACTAAATATAATAATTTTCTCTGTATGCCTAGATAATTTTTCTTTGGAAAAAAACACACTTTATGTGTTGTTCTCTTTACATTTGTCTACATAAAACATTTTAAAATTCCAGTAGTTGAGCTTTTCTAGAAGTTAATAACAGGAAAATTCGATATGATTGTATTTATTGCTTATTTCTTCCTCTTTTGTCATAGTATTTTACCCCTACATAGATATCATGATATCATCATCTGGGAGTTTGTTACTGCCTGTACAAATACAGAAATTGAGACCTACACTCGTTCTTTATTTCCTTGCCTGAATTTGGAGTTGTAAATGTGAGCACACATTGGTTCTCTGAAGTCAGAGCTCTCTTGATGTACCACTTTAAATGTGTTGTGTGTATCAGGGAGTTTCTTTAAGTTGCATATAGATAGATGCTACCCCATATTACATGCCTGGATATATTTGTAGAGATCTCAAATGTGTGTTTTTCTTCTGCAGTTTACCAGGTCTCCATTTATTAGCAAATGTGTATCACAACTGAAGATAATCCATTTCCTCTAGTTGTTATCTGTTGGACAGCTGGACTCTAATGGCTGAACTCTACATCTACCAACATAAAAGCCACAGGATATGACACTGGTATCTTGTGGTTCCAATCAGCCTCCTGGTATTATACTAGTACTTTTATTTAACTGTGTTTCTACTGAGTTCAGTGTGCTCAGCTATGATGGCTGTTTTACATAGTATCTGCATCTGTATATTGGGATAATTGAAAACTTAATACAGCCTGGAGGCACCAGCACAACAGGACAGGAGTGGGCTGGGGTATAACTCAGAAGAATAAGGCAGGCAGGCAGGCAGGCAGCAGCAAGCAGGGCCAAGGCAGCCCCAACACATCTCCAGCAGCAGTCGAGCTGGGTCAGGCATCTGGCAATTGAGGGTCCTGTGGCACGTGGTAGATCTGGGGGCAGCAAACACCCAGTACACGGCCTGGGGGGAGTGGATGTCCCTCCAGCTGCCATCGTGGGGCTGTCGTCTGGGAGAACACACCGTAGGCAGAGTACAGGGCTCACCTGGAAAATTACATGAACAGATCAAAACCAGGTTCACGGCCATGCACTTCACTGACATCTCCCATCCTGTGCCTGCCCAGCCCTTCCCAGGGTGGTGCCTATTCCTAAAATGTCATCTAGGCATTAGCAAAGAATAGGTCAGGTATTTTTTTCAGTGTTTCAGAAGTGTAACCTATATCAATAAATGTCACTTGCTATTTGAGTGATCATAGTTAGAATTAAAACAAATTACTTGAAGTAAATGACTGGAGTAAGCCACAGCATTTCTTCCTATTAGCCTATGTAGAAAGAAAAAAATGCCTGGAGTGTAAAAAGGAGAAAAGAAGAAATAATGAAAAAACAACTTGTGGCATGAAGAAGATAAATATTTCTTGCCTGTCCTCTTGGCTCTATCTATGAAGATTTTGTCTAACAACCTCAGCCAAAACTATTTAGTGAGTGATTTGTGTGTCTGGCTGATGGAAGGTCCAGTTGTCTCAGGGGGCAGCCTTGCAGGCAGGAGGGCTTCCAGGAAGTGGACAAGTCGGTCTCTGCAGTGGGAGTCATGAGCTTTTCATGTCAGTAGCACACCTGAGCTGATGGGATGGTTTGAAGGAGTTAGATGCAGGCCTACCTTCTAGCAGCACCCTCAGAAAGCTGCTGATGTTAGACTGTCCCCACAGACTGAAGATCTACAACTTTCCGTGAGTCATTTGGCACGGCGAGGAAGGAAGGAAGGTAGACTAGTCCAGGAAATGAAGGCTGTTGGGCTGTAAATTTGAGAGAGGTTGAAACATTCCACCCATTGGAGAGAGATTAAGCTATGAGAGATTAAGCCACCCAGTATGTCTTTATAATCAGATTTAAAACCACCCTGAGGAGCAGATCACACCAGTTCCTGCCCTCCCTGGTGTTCTGGCCTTGCTCTCTACTCTGCCCCAATTTGCCAGCCACAGCAGTTCAGCTCCCGGCATCTTGCCCAAAGACATGGAAATGCCTTGCCAAGGCCCTGCAGGACATCCCACACCATGGCTCAGGACTTCACCCACCACGGGCTGTGTGTCACCTCTTGTCCCCAAGCTCTGTCCTCCAAATGCCAGTGTCTCTGATGCGCAGGGACAGTGGGTAGTAGTGGCAATCTGGGTATGTGTTCATGTTTTCATCTCCAAACTTTCTGCTTGAAGTGCAGCCTTTTAGGGTTCTGCTTAGGTGTCTGCATTAGGGGTATGATCATGTATATTTCCTGCTCATGGCATAGTGTTAATTAATCATTATTTCTAAAGTTCTTTTAAATTCTCAAACAGTGGCATTTTTTACTTTCCTCTGACTCCTCTCTTACCTTTTTCTTCTTCTCTTTAATATAAGGAGTCATCAGTGGTGAACTGATTAGAAGAAACTAATTTACATCATCAGTTCAGTAGTAGGACATACTTCTTAAATCATCTATAAGATAAATACTTTTAATTAAACAAATGTCCTAATCAATTCACTGTGGACAATCCCATCATAATGGATATTACTTCTGCATGCTAAACCTTGATCTTCATCAATACTGAATACACAATGCAAAACCATTGTATTAAAAAAAAAAAAAAAGGTAGGCTTACTGTAATATTGCCCTTTTGAAGCTTCCAGCTTTTATATTCATTAATATGATGACAACAGACTCCTGGCTAACAAATTTTACTACAGATCAGAATTTTTATCAGATATAGATATGAGATCAAATCTACGCTAGCCTATTATTTACAGTTTTTATTAAGAAGTTAAACTAGGATTATTATAAACTCTCTTCAGATTCCTTAATAAAAGAAAAAATTAAAGTTAAACTCTAATGAGATTTCCTGGAAGCATTTTAAAAGGCTGGAACAGCAGTAAAGTCAGCAGGCACCACACAGTGAAAGGAAGTATTTACCAACCAGAAGATGAATGCCTCTTCACCCAGAATTTAATGGGTTAATTTTGTATGGATTTTTGAAAGACAGAGAGAGGACAAAGCAATAAAAACTCCAAGCCAATACTTTCCTAATCTAAGACATCATATTGCTTCCTGATCAAAGCTTTCAAACTCTGGTGTAAACTGACTTCTTGCTCTTGTGACCAAAATCTCCTCTCTTTTCCCCCTTCCCTCCATCTGTTCAGGCCTGGATTTGGAAGTCCCTACCATAAACGAAGAAAACCTGATCCCTATTGCTTCAGGTGTGCTGTTGAAATCCATTAATATTTCTCTGGCAGGTACCCTGACCCTGGCGCCCTTGAACATGCTCAAAAAAACATAGCGTATTCCTGAACCTTTGTCCCTGGAAGGATTAACAAGGTTGCCCTGGAGCTAACCTGAATGTGTTTTAATAGGTAATAGGGGTGGACTTCACAGCTGGCTTCAAGCTTTGCCTCAGGCTGCCCCTACTCAGCAACATAGATGCAGCCATTGAAATTAGGGTGTAAAGCATGGCTATGTGTGCAAGCTAGGGTGCGAATGCTCAGGATCTGGTGGAGGATATATCCAAACATATCCTTCCTCTATCAGTGCAGGCATCCCAATGGAGGGTACAGGGATTGGAGACCTGTGCTACTTCTGCCACTGACTTCTTCTCTGACCTAGAGAGTTCGTTACTTAAGCTGTCTCTCCCTCTCTCTACTTTTCTTTCCTCTCTGGCCCGTCTTATGGCTCATGAATTGTCTGAAGGAGAGAATACAGCATTCTGTCTGGTTTTGCTGTGCTTTGCACAAGTAGATCCCAGTCTCAGTTGGGTCCTGTGGCTATATCATGGTAAAAGTAAATAAATAGATAATAGTAGTAACAATAGTTATCTTTTTGTGTGGGAACAATGGATTCCTAATGGAGGAGAAGCTTCTTCTCTGAGTTTTTTATCTGCAAGGGAAGGTCTCTCTTTCCTCACTCTGCTGGAGAAGATAGTGCTTTTGTAAATCAGACAAAACTTATCATGTAAAGTGGAACACATCTTTGATTATACTGAATACTATCCTGTCTGTAATTTACACTTGCTGCTGCAAAGGACACAAGATGATTAAGCTAAGAAATGATAGACTGAACATTATGTGTCAGGATGGCAAAAGATTTTTCCTATCCAGATAGGAAACAATCATCAAAAAATGGTGAAAATACACAAGAAAATGTTTTAACATATAATAAACAAGCCACCCTGCTGTTGTCTTATATTGTATTGTTGCTTTCCTTGCTCATATTGCTGCAAATCCTTCTCCCATAGCCTACAATATTTATTTTAAAACAACTAAAAACTGTCATGACTTTTTAATGATGTGAGTATCCTTCCTCCGTAAGTGCATATGTATTGTTACCTGCTCAGCCCGCCATCTCTTCTGTGTTTCCCTGGGTGAGTCCAGCATCTCCCAGTGACATTCTGCGAACTGTAGATCTGTGCTGTGCATTTTCCTGGAACTGTTAAAAGCATTGCAACTTTACTTAATGACAGTGTTTAGCAGTATCAGCTATCACTCACTATTTAGTATACACCAGGTACTCTGCACAGGGCCAGAGGGGTCATTAGCCCAATTTTACAGACCAGAGAAACAAGGTGCTGCATTTGGCTGCAATTAGCCCAGAACGTGCTGCAGAACATGCAAATGAGAGAAGGACCAACACACCTTCAGTTCACCTTTTATTCTTTAGTATGTTACTGCTTTTGTTTCCTCCAATATTCCCAGTTGCACTGTGCCCTCCCAACAGCCTTTCAGAGAATGATCACAGTAGAGCCAAGTGCTTTTGCAATAACACATTCAGATAGTGCAGCAAACAATGTAAGTAACTTCCCTAATTTTGCAGTGTGACTTTGCCATGTATGGTGTTTAGTAACTTCTACTATGTCTCTGATGATTTCAGGGTCTGCTGCCAATAACGTGATACATTCATATCCAAATTAGCATGTGATATTTTGTGCTCATACTCCAGTGATAAGGTCTGTTTGCTGTTTCCATACAGATGTATTTTTGACAGGAAGAGAAATTCTATAAGCCCAGGATGAAAAGCCCATCAATTGAACTGGCACCACATTACCATGGCAACAATATAATGCTAATGAAATTGTGACTGTTGAACCTATTTTATGGAACTCTACAAAACGGGCTTCATAAAAGGAGAAACCTTGTTGATTAGTAAATGTTTCAAAGCGTGATGAAAACCTGAGAACCACATGTGCTCTGACTTATTAGCCACCTTATCATCCTCATTTAAGATAATACATTTCTCTTTGTATAAGATAATACATTTCTCTTTGTATGAGCAATAGTGCTCTCAAAAAATAAAATTATACGGGAAAATCTGTATTTCTCCAGGTTTTAACATGCACCACAGAAATACTCACTCATCTCTGTGCCCTGGTTCACTGAGTCAGTTTGCATAGGTGTGTATTGAGTCATGTAGTTTTTGCTGCTTATTTAATCTCTCTCAGAATCTATAAAATTTATTGCAACTGCAGCTACAATAAACACCTTTCTGTAAGACAAATTTGGCTTTGTTTATGTAAAATTATTGCACAAAAATATATCCTGTTAGATTGAGCCCTACACAGAGAAGGTGTGGTAGTAGGAATGTACTCTTCACTTCCCACCTCCTTTCTTCTTGCCCATTTGGCAGTTTACTGCCATGTAGACACCCAGCACAGAGGAAAGAACCACCCTCCCAGAGGGACAGCTCTCATTCCACAGGACAGCAGATCTTGCTGAAGGTGGGGGTTGATACTGTGCCTGCTTTAAAAAAAAAATTGCTGAACACTCCAATTTCCCAGTCACTTGTATCTAGATAGGCTTCTGGGGAGCTGACTCACCTCTAAGTATCTGGGTCTTCCGTGTTGAGGTTTCTACAGCAGTATTTAATTTTTAGATAGATATTAGGTAATACTCCTCTTTGTTTTCACCTTGGAAAGAAAAAGTGTGTCTTACGCTATAGAGTCCATCTCCTAATTTTCCAGGTAAATCAGAACAAAGAAGCAGGTGTGCCAGCAAGCATTGCGCTCAGTGAGGCAAAGGGGCTACAAATGCGCATTCACTATGTTATGTTGTCTAGGTATTTAGTAGAGACAGTAGGGGGGAACACTGCTCATTTTAGTGAAGTCCTGATCTACATGGCACAGAAGCCAGCAGAAGTCTTCACATTAGATTTAATGGGCTTTGAATCAGGGCTCTAAAGGGCTGCTTCTGAAAGCTCCATGTTTGATCCTATTTGGAAAAGGAAGCCCTGTCTAACATTTCATTATTTCCATGGGTTTTGGGAAAGCAACACACCGAATTTCTGAGTTGATAGAAATATAGTGTCATATAATTTCCCTTAATATATATTTTGCATTGGCTGACAGTTTTATTAAGCAGAACCAATAAGCATCATTATTCAATGTAATAACCACCTCATTAGAAATGGTCTAATTTTCCCTAATTTTAATTTACCTCTCAGATGAAGCTGTTCTAAAATTACTGAGGTGCCTACAGTTCAGTTTTGTAAGACTTCAGCAGAAACATAAGTCTTCAAAAAGCAACTACTGACTTACTGCAGCTAAAATACTGATACACCAGACCTTCTGTGAGAAAAAAAGGAAGTAAAAAAATTCAGGTTAGGAAATTGCTATATCACTTGTTATTTCTTTACTGTCTTGGAAGTAGCACTTTCTGCACCCATTTTGCACAATGATAAATTGAATGGTTGCCTTCAAGCCTTACATGCACTACCCTTTAAAAAAGGACTTGGCTAAGGATCAAACCAGAGAGTCCTGGTAAGGGGGAGCTGACAAGCAGAAATATTTCTTGGAGAGACAGAGAAGGAGATGAAGACACTGATCAGGTTTCATTATCATCCAATGAAAATAGGATATAAACTGTGTCATCCAGGCAGATTATATATGTCAGGCAAGCAGATGTGAGCAGAAAAATGTAGATACTAAACCTTACCTAACAGGCTTACTCTGTGGCTTATTCTCAGTGACCAAGACTATATTAAGTGTTGCCTTGTATGTAGGTATAGTTAATATACAGGATATAAGAAACATGCATTCATAAGTGAATCTGGGGACATTCCCAGGGTGCTGAAGCTAATGCTCTTTGATATACCTTGGAGCATCCTAAAAGCACTTTGAGTGTCATATACTTCTACAGAAATCATAAACAGCATTATGGCATTTATGTAGCTTTAGTTCCAAAATGTCGAAGGGCACTCTGTTTTCTCTAAAAATGTGCTCAAAAAATTCTGTACTCAAACGGCACTTGTGCATGCAAACTGCTATAGCAGCTTAGCTACTTGATTTGGTTGTGCCAGTTCTGAAAACACATTTGATCAAAAGCATTTTGTTGCAATCACAGATAAGTAACCTCATATGAACAAGGAAGCACTTTGCAGATTATATTATAAAATAGCCAAATTGCTTAAAGGTTTTGTTTATCATCAGATGTGTAGTTCTGAGACATAAAAAATAAATTTTGTAGTTTGCTGGGGGTTTTATAATGCTCCCCTAAAACAACACAGAAAAGGCAGTCTCTCTTGTGGAAGCACTCGTGAAATCTCTTCTCTTTGAAATTCTGAGCCTTTTCCAGCTGTAGTATTCTTTGCTCAGCTATAAGAACACAAAGTACAGCAATAAAAAGCATTACACTATTATCCCAAGATAATTTGATAGTCTGTAAATGTATTTTCCTGCTTGTGATTCCAGACATTATGCTCTCATTTGAAGTAATGATTTGCAGTTATTTATACAATTCAAGTTAGCCCACATTGGTTTCACCCTGAACATTTACCTGCATGGTACAAACGTGGCTTATTTGTAGATTGTACAAGCTAGATTAGATGGGTGATTTTTGCAAGCCACACTTGCTCAGCAATGCAACAGGATGCCTCCTGTAGGCAGCCAGCTTCTGCAGGAAATGCTGCAGTGACTCACTGGTGGCTGTCTCCTGCCCACGTCAGTGTTATCACAACCATACATCATCATGAGTCTGCTGAACATGTTGAATTTTAAGTTTTCACGTAAAACCATAGTTCTGATCTGATGTGGTCAGTAAATACAGCATGGAACTTTCCAGAAGTACTTACCCTGCTTTTCTCTTTTGGCCTCTGTGTGGGATGTGAAAACTCACCTTAAATTCCTCTGGCATTTCTGGAGTTTACCACACCATTCCCCTCAAAGCTGGAAACAAAGTGATCCAGTACTAACTGGATAGTTGTTTCATTTCTAATGCACCCACACTTCAGGGTTATACGATTTGTTTGTAGAATTTGTAATGTTAGTAAGTGTGAATGCATGGCTTTGGTTTTGCATGGGCTCAGAGGTCACCTCCCTTACTCTCACTTGGGAGCCTGTGTTGGGAACAGATTTACATGTGGTGACAGTAATTTAATCCTGGGTCTTAACTGGTCAGCAATGGATGGAGCACATCGTGGTGCTGGCAAGAAGAAAGTCTCATTTGAGTCCCTGGTGATCCTCTTCTGGGAGCCTGGGATGAATTCAGAGGAGCCATGCACTGGTGACATCCATTGAGCTGCCTCCTCTCTGTGGGTGTGAAAATACTCAGCAACGCAAAAGATATAAAATATGATTTCCACTGTCTTTTTCCACTGTCATACATTCCTGAGTAAAATTCCAGTTCATACTTGATATTGGGAAAAAAATTAATGTCAAGGGAGTGGATTGCAGAAGGGTGCAGTCCTGACTTGGGGACTCAGCAGCCAGGACAGGAACTTCCAACTCTGTCTTCCTGCTTCCCTTATTCTCAGCTGGAATGGCCCCCAGAGTGTGTGCAAGAGATGTGGAGATGCCTGAACAAGGTTTGAAAGTTACAGTTCGAATAAAGCAAGGGGGAACAGTAAAGAGTCAGAAATTACTGTGTTTCTCCTCACTCATCTCTTCATTGTATCTTGGATACTGTTATGACAATTCAGCCAGTTTCTTTAAAAAAAAATTTAAGAAATTACAAATATTTGAAATACTACTTTTGTTTTGCTGAGAATCTTTAAAGCATTTTATTTTGAGAAAAAAATTAATATAAACTTATCTTTCCAGGACACGGTGTCATTTAAGAACAGCAGCACTTTTAAAAAATGCAAAAATCCCAGTTTACCATCCTGATGCCAGTTTATTATAATATTTATGACATTAATATAATGGATTATGACCTTTCTTGGCTTGTCTGTCTGACTTATTCATATACAACACAGTACTTATCACCTTGGTCCTTCCATAATAATAATTCCTTCAATTTTCTGAGCTGTGTCATCAAAACATGTACTCATAAGTGTTGATCTCATCTCTGGGAGAGTAGCACGAGGAGCTCCTTTTGAGCTTTATGTGAAATTGAAGACCAGTCGCAGAAAAATACCCTGTCTCTGACTTTATCACACAGTCTGCATAATGGTCCTTATGATTTTAAACTATTTGCTGAGTCCTGTCAAAATGCTGTGCCTTTCTGTGGTGGATGTTATTGAAGTTCAGAAACACCATTATTCTGTACAACTGGACAGAACAAAATATATTTTCTTCAATATTTAGGGTGAAATTTTGCGGTGCAATTTGTACCTGCTTTCCTCATGCCAATTTTTACTAAACAGGGTGTCAAGACACTCTTTCTGGATTAACAGCTTCACATGAATCATATGTAAAAGGTGAAAGAGGGAAGTGAAAATTTTGTATGTTTCCAAGAATTGACCACTTAGCAAATACTAATGATGTTTGGGTGGATAAGGGGTTGCTCAGAAGACCTGGATTAGACACCAAGGTCTGTCACAGTCCTGCTCTATAACTGTGTTCCTCTCTGGTTTGCACTGGGCCTCCCAGTCTCCTCAGTGGCCACCTTTTTCTACCGTGTTCTGAGCATGGGAGTCAGGCTGGGGCTGTTGCTGCAGCAGGCAGATGTTCATGCAGCAGGCTCAGGGCTGCTACAGCAAGCTAATCATTCAACTCTATGTAAACAAACTTGAGAATTGTGTGAAACATCTCACACCAGCAAAGCAGGAGCTTGCCATGCATGGACATGACACCTGCATCTCCCTGGAGCATGCTATGAGTACAGCTACAACAGCATGCGGTCTTTACATAGTATAAGATGTTCTCATGAATGTAAGGATCCTTCAGACAATAAATATAAAAAAGACACATTATGTCTTTAACCTGGCTGAACAATTCCATATGCCTTAGAGCCGCACAGAGATAGGCCATTCCCATTCACATTGGGGCTCTGCTTCCACAGACAGACAGGCCTGCCTCTCCTGGGAGTGCTGAGGCTCTCCAGCCCTCCCTGTTTCCCTGGGGCTACACACCACTGTCATTCTGGCACAAACATCCCATCTACAGCAATGTCAAGTTCAAGCAAGGACAAACCTATAGCAGGGCAAGGCAGCCCTGGCACATACATATGACTACATTGATACCTCTGTCTTCTCCCCAGTATTTTGTCAAGAATATGACATGCTAACATTTTTTTGTTTCTAATATTTTTTTTTTTTTATTAAACTAGCAATGTGACAGGGTAGCTGCATGCATCGCAGGAGTAATGCTGTTCTGGGCAGAACAGAAGTGTGCTGGTGCTCAGCTGTCACCTTCTGAAGCTGCCTTCAACATTCTGAATCAAAACAGTTTGTCAGCAACAGATCCTGGGCTGGCTTTTCAGGCTGGGTGCTGATGTGCAGCCATTTCTGTCCCTGGGCCTGGTGATTAGTTTTATTCAGCTGAGAGACAAGTACTTGGACATTTGTCACTGTTTCTTTGAAAAATGTGTGCATGTTTTCTTGGGCTATCAAATGGGACATATGGGAGCTGGATTCCATCTTTCATTAGATCTTGAAAATTGTGTCCTCCTGAGGCAATTAATTAGCTTGATGTTCTTGGCTGCTAATGTTTGATTTCAGATTTCAATGGCAACAGACTTGGCAACATAGATTTTGTGAAGATGGTCTAATGGTTTAGAGTGTTAACCATGGCCTCCACACAGCTTTCTTCAACCCCTCAGCTTTTTCAGAGTTCCCTTAGGTGTGCAGACAAGTCCCGTGGTCTCTGTCCATGTCTTAGCTCTCTCTTTGAAAAATAAGTATAATAGCACTTTCCTGTGTCATGGGACAGGTGCAGTACAGATTAAACCTCAGCAGAGGCCAGGCAGCACCGCTGCAATCCTCTACCACGCCAGCTCCATGATGGAGAAGCTGTTCTGCAAAGCTTTTCTTTGATCCTTCTGCAGTTTAAGGCAAAATTATTTACAGTAGAGATTTGTCAAATTAACACATTTCTATTTGTTTACTTTCAGTTTGCCCATTGTAGACTCCTGCAGGCTGTGCACACCTTTATCTTTGGAAATGGCGTCTGTGGAAAAAGGCTAAGTGAGCTGTTTGATGTAGGCTCATATGTAAGGTATAACCCTGCAGCTGGTATCTTCCACCTCTGATAGTTTCCAAGCTATACCCTTCCGAAATCAATGCAATATACAGCAAAACCATACAATTCTAACCTATGAATACAATTCAGAGATATAATCTAGACTGTTTGCTTTGCTTTTATTACCTCAATTATATTCATAACCTTATATAATTATAACAATCCATGACTAGAAAACAGTGTTAGTTACAACTCCTAAAAAGCGTTACACCTCTCTCAAGCAAAATACAAAATAGCTTTCAAGTACAGTTATACAGTAAATAACACATCCTCCCTGAGGAAGAACACATGCTTTTCTTTAGTATCCACCAAACAATAACAGAGGGCTGAATTTTCCAGGGGAATGGAGAGGAGGAACCTATTTCAGTACACTGAAATGCTAGTGACATTTTATAGATGCATGTGTTAGTACTGTTGCAAATAAGTAGTTGTGTGTAGGAGCTCACTTAAGTGGTCATTACTGTATTTGATTTGAACTCACAAAAGGCATATCGCAAATCTGTTTGAAAAAGACATGTTCCTACCCTCCATTTAAAATAAAATTATTCCATGGTCTTAATTTAGGTAACTTTTGCAGTCATTAGTATACCATCATGTATACAATCACACACTTTTAAAGCATATATGAAAGGCATTAGAAGGAAGAAATGAATATAGCACTATATCTGAGTATCTGCAATGTTTGCTATTCCTGCCAGATAGCTCATTCACATTTAAATGGAATGAGAAAATGCAAAACATGAAATGTAGTATTGCCTATTTTCACTTGATGCAGCTAGGACTTCTAACTCAAACACTCTGGGATCGAACTTGGTTTTCATACCTGCCAGACAAACTTTCTTTAATTAAAACCAACAAAAATACAAGCAGAACAACTGAATAATTGAAGGTGAGTTGATCCTATATATCCAATGTAGTCATGGCATGCTTTTTTATACTTTTTACTACTACCCTTATTATCCCACATTATCTTAATGCAGTGCTTTTTCAGAATCCCTTATTCCTCCCATCAATTCAAGCACATTGATCCATTTCCACATATCCAGCATTCAACCTCCAGTGCTCTGACTTTCAAACCGTGTCTTTTGCAGACCACCAGGAAGGAATTTGCAGAATACTGACTGAAAGACACTCATTGTGCAACTAATAAGGAAGGTTGAAATACCATTAACATTCTGACTTGTGCTTTAAAATGCCATGAAATTCTGAATTATGGCTCTGCCTAGTATCTCCGGTTGCACAATTGAACCTAAGTACTGCCAAGGCTGCCGTGCGATCACAGGCTGTCTTCAGCAGCTAAACCACACAGGCAGTTTGGACCACTACAGCTTTTTGCTCAGGCTCCTGATGGCTTTCCTGGGAGCTGATCACCATTAATGCTACAGAAGTAAGCACAAAGCTAAAAGCTTAAGCTCTGAATTACTCTGATAGTTTTACTTCAGCCCCTCACATATCATTGTCTTTGAAGCTATAGCACCTCCCTCTCCATTCAAATATTTAGATTTGGCCTCAAAGTTACACTTGCCCTTAATTTATTATCAGATGACAAAGGGGAAAGTAAAATGCTTAAAAAGTGAATATTTTATCAATCTGCTTTAAAAATTAGGGAGAAAACACTTATAGTATTTCATACTGTTCTTTTAAATCACTGATTCGAAAGGATGTGGTGAGAGGATATCATGTCTATATGATGGGACCAAGAATTTTCAGTTGAGGCATGATGTAATGTCGTGGTTTAGCTTGGCCCAGGTTTTTCTAGTGGGGGGGGCCACAAAGATGGCTCCTCTGTGAAGCTTCTCAAAACCTTCACCATGTGCACCTCTGAGATGATGGATATGTTGCTGGCCAAGGCTGGGCCAATTAGAGATGTTGGTTACACCTCTGTGAAAAACATATTTGAGAAGAAATCAAAACAATGGGTGCATGCACTTTTTCTTAGCCAGAGGAGGAGGAGGAGGAGGTGAGAACATGTGAGGGAAAACAACATGGAAATACCAAGGTCAGTGGAGAAGGAGGGGGAGGGGAAGCTCCAGGCGCCAGAGCTCTGCAGCCTCTGCAGGCCGTGGTGAGACCCATGGTGAAGCAGGGGGTGCCCCTGCAGCCCATGGGGGCCCACGGGAAATGATGAGATCCACTCGCCCATGCCAAAGCGAGTGGATACCCTGAAAGTGGCCGTGGTCCAGAGGGAGTCCTAGTGGAGAAAGAGGCCTTGACTTGCACCCTGAGACTGAACTGAGTGCCCCACATGGAGTGGGTGGGTGCCTGAGAGAGAGAGNCCCCACGCCATAGTGGTTTTGGGGACACTGTTTGCCTGTGTGGGGGCCAGCATCACGTGCAGCAGTGTTGGCCGGGCTGCTGCAACTGAGGCTCATGGCTACACAGAGGAAAAGAGCCTCTCCCCTGGGCAGGAGAAGAAGATCTGAGTGATGAACTGACCTATCGCCCCCATGCCTTGTTCCCTTGTGTGTGCTGCTGGGAAGGAGGGAGGGGGGTGGAGAAACAGTGGCTTTCAAGGGTTTATTTTACTTCTCATTTACTCCTCTGACTCTGTTAGCAATAAATTAGATCACTTTGCAACTAAAGTTAGTTCTGTTTTGCCCATTCGAGTGCGTCTTCTCCCAGGTTCCCATATCTCAACTCATGAGCCCTGGGTGTGGGTGTGTAAATGTGTGGGGTCCTGGCATTTGGCCAGGGTCAAACCACAACACGTATGATGGAATCTTAAGATCTGCTGTATGGATGGCAGTATAAGCTTGAAAATTAAGATCCAAAAAAGCTGCATGAGAAAAATCCTTATGATTAAAAATTGAAGATCATCAATCTATATTATTGACTGACAGTTGTAAATCTTCTGCTTTACAGGAGAGCTGTTTCCTAACTTGTACACAAAAATCTTCAAAACCATTGGCTCTTTTCTGTACAGGTTTTAAAAATATATATAACTGGATATGGCATAAATATTATTTGCATGTTGGTTATGGGTTAGACTAAGCAATACGAGCAAAATAATAAAAAAAATTCCATATATTACAGTGGAATTGCTTACAGAGCCAACAGCAGCCTGAAGGGAGCTGCTCTTATGACGAATGTCCATGCTTGATGTAAACCTCCTTTTTGGTTATGGTGTACTAATTTCCATTACAAGTGGGTATTACATTTTTAATTGATTCCTAGCAACAAATTCTGTAACCTTCACTGCTGTCCATTTCACAAGGTTATTGACTTTTGACATCTCGTTAGATGTTATGATAAGACTTTTTTTTTTGCACAAATTGATGTCTGTTGATATTACATTAGTTCATCAAGGTTACAAATCACACTGCATTGCACTACATTTCCAATTTTCTGTATCATGACAAGAAGTTTATAATATTCACTCTGGGACATATAAAGTGTCTTCTACCCATCCCTTGGATAAATAATTTAAGAAATTGTTGGGAAATTATACCTAATTAGTAGGATCTGCACTCAATAAGTGCCCTTTGATTTAAATTGTATTTGTATTTTGATAGGTATTGATTTTAGGAGTAGGAGAGATGAATAATACATTTTGCCTTTCTCCACTGTTCACAGCAATAATCTGACAGAAATAATCGAAGAACAATCCTGGAAGCAGCCTCTTTGGGGACCTGCATGCCTTTCCCTAGGAAGCCCAAGGGACAATTGAAGGCACTCTTGTGTGGAATGGCCCAATCCCCCTTTCTCCCATTGATTTGCTGCATAATCCTGGACAAATCACTCAGCCTCTCAAAGCCACTCCTTTTTCATCAGCAAAATGGAAACAGAATGGTTCCTCATTAGTTCACAGATGGCCACAAGACATATGGAGAAAAGCAACAGATCCATCCAAGAGGGTATTATACAAGTCCTAAGTGGCATTGCCACATGGAGCATGGAGCCAGCAAGTGAGTCTTCTTGTGGGCACAGGAGAGTCTCGTTCCCCATAGCAGGACCCATGGTGACACCATGGCTGGTGTCAGCACATAACACACAAAGAACACGCCCTGTCAGGCTCCTTCTGCACTCAGTTCTGCCAGCAGGAATGTTCTGGTCCATTTGGCTACTCAATTTCCTGGGTGAATTGAGACAGGACTAGTTTGGTTTCCTTTGGATGCTACTTCCCTTAGAGTGAGAAGAGGGAAAAGGTGAAGTGCCATGCAGATAATCTGGGTAACAAGCTGGTATCCTCCCGAGGCAGTGCAGCTCAGCATGCAGGTAGGCAAGGCTGCTTGCATGAGTGGCCCGGGGTGACGAGTACAGACAAAACATCTCTGAGACTGAAAACAACTCAGAATATATAGGTAATTACAAACAACATCAATTTCCAACACCCCACCAGATGTAACAAATGCGGACTTTATGAGAGAACTATAATTATAGAGAAGCTTTATTTTTGGTTTGGGTTTTTTTTCACCCAGTATGCCAGCTCTGATTAGAAAGGAAAACCATAGGCTCAACTGTGCAACACAATAAACCATGGCATCAAAGCAAGCATCAAAGTGGCCCCTTGGCTGCTGGCAAACAGTAGAGTCCTAAGAAAAGCGACAATGAAAATACAATAAGTAGAAATAGCACTTTTCCCCCATAACATAAACATCATAGGCACTCTTTTAATACAAAGAGAAGCAGGATCCAATGTGACAGCTTTGTATTTGCCAAGTATCATGGGAGGACTGTAAAATACATCCTCCCCAAATCAAGCCAAAGGAGCAGAACAAGCCAAGATGTTCTCATCAGAATAAAGACATCCCTTTTCTTAGGTCTCAGACAGTTAACAGGGTTAATTTTTCTTTTTATTTATTTTCATCATCATCTCTGTCTCATGCTAGCTTCATCAATATGTGCCAAAATATATATTAGTGCCTGTCCACTAATAGATATTTTGCAGTGCAATCCACTGCACCAAAATCACTTTATGGTCCTCAAATAATGGAAATTATATTAAAGACTTTTTTTTTTTTAATATGTACATCTAAAAAAATTTGCAAGTAGACAACTGAGAGCCAGGACTGTGCAATTCTGAAGCAGAGGGATTGCTGTCACATGGAAGAGCCGACGACTCATATGTGTTTGAATCCTCAGCCTTTCACAGGGGGAGATGTAAATAATGTGTTGTGGGTTTCTTTGTGATGCTTTTCCTTCTCTTTTTTTTTTTTTTGTTAATAGTTTACATTCTTTTAGAAGTATTACCTGTACAATTAAGGCCTATATTCATATAATCATAAGTGACATGCAACTTCCCTGTCTTGCCCTTCTACTTTCAGGCAGATTTAGAGAAGTTGAGGCCTGACAACCCACAGCTGAGGTGCACAGGGGCAAACAGCTGAAAGCATAAAAGTGGGGCTGCTTGAACATATTTTTTCCCTTTTCTGATTAAAGTTTCATCTGAAGAATTCTTGTGGGAGCCTTAGCCAGTAAAACAGCACCCATCACATTTAGGTTCCCAAGCAGCAGTGGCACAGGGGAGGACATGTATCAGACAGACACAATCTTTCTTCTTATGCCTGCTGTACCCTCCCAGATGCAGTAATTCACCCTCTTCCAAGACTTTTCATAAGAGACAAGTGATTTTAGTTATCCTCAAGTATCTTTAAAGAAGATGAATATTGGAGAAGTTCTTACTTATTTCACAAGATATTCTGCTTTCCATGTAAAATGTAATGAGTTTCCATGTAAAATTAATGATTGTAATAAGTTTCATTTTAAGGCAGATCCCTTCTGGGTAAGCCCCTCTAGTAAAGTCTGATTCCAGGTGAAGCCAACATGAGAACCATATTTGCTTTTATGAATGCTGAAATGGTCCATGAATCTCAAATAGTATTGCACCCTCTGTTTTATAAATATTTTATGTGTTTTTCTTCAGTAAATACATGTATTTTGCTTTTTGATTCTCAGGGCCCCTTTTGAGCTGTGTGGCTCTTAGAATGTTAATAAAGAAGCAGCAACATGAAACTGAAAATAAATACTTTTAACAAACAGAGAAAGTCTATATTTCATCAAGGAAAGTGCAGTTAAAAAAAAAAAAAACAGACTCCTGCAACGTCTAAATCCTGCATATTTTCTGCAGAGCATGCCACAGCTATTGACATGCTGTTGGTTTTATATGTCCCAGGATGCATGAATTATTACTGTCATTTGACATTTTATATTCCTAGTTCCATAGCCTATAGCAACACTTACCTTCAGCTGTGGAAGACTATACCTCTGGCAATGCCTCTTATTGATCAAGCACTGCTCAGTGTTTGTCTGCTCTGTAATGCAAAGACATCCTAATTCTCTGAGACACAAAACCCACAAGTTACTGCATTTGGGATTTCTAGTCCTTTCAAGAGACTCAAGACATGAAACACAGATTACCTTCTTTCCCACTGGGAGGAGGCAAACTGAGCGATCTCACAAGCTTTAGCTACTACAAAAGAAAGCACACTGCATGGTAATACTAAAGAGAAAAGCTGGCTGGATGCTAACGAATGGTGCTAATATACAAACCGGTTATGAAAGAGACCTCAGGAATGAGAGAAGTGTTCTGCTGAGAGTCAATGGACTTGCACTGCCAAGTTTATTAACTTCTTTAAAAAGGACCTATACAAAGTAATACAGCGATCCCAGCAGCAGAAAAACTATGTCAAAGGTGTTTGTGCTTATGATTTGAATAAAGGTAAATTTGTTCAGTGCTTACTTAGGTGAAAATCCCTGAAGACAGCAAGAGCCTGAGTTCATGTAAATAATAAAATAGAAATTGTAAATCAAGGGGCAGCAGAACATACCACAACTGTCCATGAAAAAACCCAGTGCAGCAGCAACTGGTTTCTGGCCCAAGCAAACACAGCCCCCAACACCCTCTTGAGTCAAAGGAAAGCTGACTTACCCCTGGCATGGGGCAAGTCCTGTCAGGCACTGCAGCTCACCACAGCAGCATATCAGTCTCAGCCCCCACCTTGAGGGGCTGGTTTATCACCTGCTCTCTTCTCTCAGTCCACACTCTTCCCCTTCCTATGGTACCTATCTGACCTCTCTCTCCTCCTTCAGGGAGCAGCCATGGCCCCAGCATGGCTGCCCAGCACAGCACTCTGCATGGAGTGGGTTAGCAGGGAAGAGAGGCTGTGTCCACCTGCTGCCCAAGGGGCTCCTCAGAGAGTCCTCCAGATGGGAGCAAGATGGCCAAGCCCTGCCAGAGGTGGGCTCTATGTCTATACACCCTTCCTGTCCCAACAAATGCCCTGGACAGGAGCAGCCAGGAGCCAGCTCTGACCCACTCCTGGGACCTCTGTCAAAGTTGTGACAGAGCCAAGGTAAGGGACATGCTTAGCTTGGCCAGCCTGAACCACCAGAGAATTCGTGCAAGGCCATCTTGGCTTCTCCCCTTAGACTCCCAGCTGCCCTTCCTCAGGGTCTAGTCCGTGGGGGAGCATTCTGACCCTCTGCCCTGGACCCTGCACAGGTCACACTCAGGGCACCAGCGCCCACATATTCCCAGCATGAGTTGCTCAGGGCCAGAAACACTCTAGTAACAGCCCATCCACATTTGCTTGGCTAAGGATCAGTTTTAATGTTGTACTTGTGTGGTGAATGCCCAGCCCAGAATCCAACAGTACCCTATCCCAGCTGGCTGTGACTCCCCATGTGGGGAGGGGGCCTGAGTGCCTTCCCCAATTCTGGGGATCCACCAGACCCAACTCTCAGGGTGATGCAGATCTTGAATGTGACCCTCATTTTGGCTACAGCACCCTCCTGGCATGATCTGCTGGTCTTCAGGAAAGGACTTTTCCTGCAGCATTGCTTTTTGTCCCACTTTTTTTTGCTTTGAGTTCAAGAATAAGCCTGAAGCATAGCAAAGGGGTTTTCTGCTTACATTGCACCTTTCTGTTCACTCTCGCCCACTGTCAGATCCATCTGCTTCCCTTGCCTGTCCCACAACTGTCACTCCCACCTGAGGTGCCCCAGCATCTTTGTTTCCTGGTTGCATCTCTTGGAAAGCATCATCCGGTCATGAACCATTTCCTCCAAACACTGACTGCATCTGCTGCTTTAGCACAATGATGGAGTTGCTTATAGAGTCCAAACTTGCTACAATGAAAAGCCACACCTTTTCAATTTATCCAGTGAGCTTTTATGATCACTTGAAATACAGCAGCACAGCTCTGCACCCATCACATCTTCAGAGCCACTTAACAGCACAGCCAGAGAGCACGATTCCAGTTGAGCTCAGCTGAACACAGAAGGTGACTTCTGGTGCTGGAGCACTTCATCACTGGGGTAAGGTGGGCTGGTGAGGCAGGCAGCATTTGACTTGCAAAGCCTCTTTCTTTGACATCCTAAGAGGGCAGCACAGCTGCACATGAGTTAAACCTTTGCCAGCAAATAAAAACATTTTGCTTTGCCAAAACATTACAATGGTGATTTTGTACCTGTCTTTTGAAGGCATGAGATTTAATCAACAGATCCTGTCAGCTTCTCAGCCAGCTTGAAGAGAGCTGGTTAATGACAAAGACCATTGGCATTCTTGCAGTCCCACATCCTTGAATGCACAGTGCCTCTTTGGTTGACTTCTCCCAGGAGAAACCAGTTTTCTGCCTCACCCCTGGAAATGACAGAAGGTGCAAACTACAGGCTAAACGCTGCTCTTCTCTGCTTCTCGAGGCTCAGCCCACTGGCCTCACATTCCTGTGGTCAAATCTGTCAGAGCAAACATCTGGGACATGCAAACAAACCCTTCAAATTAGACACCTGGTCCTGACAAGGACAGGGAAGTTTTTTTTCTGCTGCAGCTCATCATCACTAGGGCGAGTAAAGCTGCATTCCAAGCCAGGACAGTCTGAAAGGAGAGACAGCTACAGGCACTGGTGGGTCAGGGCATACTCAGAAGTGACACAGACTGCAGACAAAAGCAGTCTTTGGTGCTTCATGACAGCAAAATATGTAAGTTGGTTTAGAAATACATATACACACACTTACACGCATGCTCAGGTACACGTCATGCATATGTATGGGTGTATGTATAGGTGCACATGATGATAGCTCTACATTTCCAGTGCATTTTTCAGTGCATCATGTGCAGCTGTGCAAAAAGATCGTAACTCCTGCAGATAATTTATCAGCTGAAATAGGAATTTTACAGCTGTCCAAATCCTTACTTTTGAATCTTTCAGTGTTTTTTTGCAATTTGGGAATAGTCTAATTTTGACTTATCGACATCAGTGCACTTTACTGAGTAAGAAGGACTACCTCCCACCATGGTTTCCTCTGAACTCTCATATGAAGAAACAGAATTATTCCATTTATGCAAACAGCAGATGTAGTAGTTTTAATAAAATCAAATGCCTTTAATTAAAATACTTAATATAATTTGATTTATTTGTAGTCTTGGTGCTAAGATTAAAAATACCTACTGTCTTCCCATGATCAATAATCCAATTTTTAAGGGGCTGTTGCTTTCATTATAATCATGTAAAAGCAATCCAAGCTACTAAAACCCTGTATACAGACACATTGTAAAAGCCAAACTACTTTTACCCAGCAGGCAAAAAAGAGACATAAACAGGTCTGAATTGTTACAGGCATAAATATTTTAGACAGACTAGATAAACCTTTGGGAATTTGAGACCATAATTAAGCCCCTTAGCAGATTATTTGGTAAACCACAGCCTGAAGGACCCTATGGTGGTTCCCAGTTGTGGAGTGAGACATTGAAAGGGTGCAAAAGGCAGCACACCCACTTCAGCCAGGGGCTGTTCACCTGTCACTATAAACAGGTCACAAAGTCAAGAATGGCTTCATGGGTGTGCCACAAGCATTTCCAGCTCCTGTGTGCAACGTGGTGTGCTTCAGCTGACAGACTAAAACAGAAGACACGTTTCTCCTTTGTCTGCAGCCAGCTGGGCTTTCTCCCTCTGTTTCCATGTCCTTCTGCCCACCTTCTTCCCCCATATAAACTCTGTAAGCTTCCTATTATTCTAGACTTTAAATCAATTTGTGTTAAACTATTACTGTTGCAGATGCTCTTTCTGTCTTCCTATTGCACAATAGGAAGTAGACTTAGTGGTGCCACCCTAACAAATGAGAGTTTAAGAACAGCTCAAACCCATTAAAAATTAGTAGCTTGATCCCACAGACCCATACTCAAGCCTTCAACCTCCAGCCTGGATTGATCACTGTGGTGTCCAAGAAAGTGCTCTTGGCAGACCCCACACTGTCTCAGATGCATCTTTATGTACATTAGTTGCATTAAATAAATTACTATCACTGCACCAAACTACTTCTGGCCTCGTCACATGTTAAAATTTCAGGACCTGCTTGGGACTCACCCTGCATTGCTGATATCTGTGAAACTGCCATCCACAGAGTCACCCTGAGCCAGACACTGCAGTCAGGCTCATGAAGAAGCTTGGAAGCACAACAGTATTTTTAACATCCCAGAAACAGTTACTGCATCATCTCCCTTTATGGCTTTCCTGGAATATACTTTATATTCTTTGGTTTGTACAAAGCACTGTGTCTAGGATGTTAACTCTGCTTTCTCAGACTGGATGGATTATTCCTGCCCAGTGAGGAATGTATGGGCTTCCTGTTCAACATGATTTTGAAATTGCATTGATGATGAGGAAAGCAAAGCACAAACTGTGATCAGAACATTTGTCAGATCTCTACTCTCTGTGCAAGGGTAGTCAATGTTTTTGATTACCAAAGGACAAGCGTACTGGTCTCTCCAAAACACAGGGTTAAGATTTACAAAAGATGTGCTCTTACTCTTGCCAGCCCAAGTCCAGCATTCATTCTCAACAGGTTGGAAATGCCAAGTCAAACTCTTTCAAATCTTATCTTAATCTAGCTTTTTATGAAGGTTGAATCTCTGACAGATTTGTTTTTACTGTCAGTAGCAGGGCAAAACTCCTCAGGTTGCTCTTTCACGAGGACACTATTAGTTTACTCCATATCGGAATTTATCAGGCTTTGGCTTTTTATAAGGTAGCAGCAAGTAATTACATGGAACATGGGTTTTCATTGTCCCCATCTGTAATTGTAAGAGGGTACAATGAGAGCAGAGATAGTGTATAAATTCCTTACAAAAATAATCTTTGGGCTTTGATAAGGATGCATTGATTTCAGTCATGTGGTTATCACCAAATCTTTATGTGAAAGCACTGAATGTATATTTTATTTTAAACGCTTAGCTCCCCTAAATCACAATCACTTTTTTTTTTTTTTTTCATTTTGGCAGTAACAAGAAACATAAGCTAGCTCTCCTCTTAGAAAAAAACAACAAAAAGAGGACCTACAGCTCAGTGTGTAGCCAGATAGGACATTACTTCATCTTTTGTTTACTGTTTGGTAAACAGTAAACCTGCTGAGATTTAGCTGGGAACTGGTGCTTACTCATGTTCCTTGTAGACTTTGGGTCAGCTGAACGTGGATGAGCATCAGACAGTGCCTGCGACCAGCAGCAGCAGCTCATTAGGGCAGCCAAGGAGCACATGAGCCCCGGCCCTCTTCTACTTTTCATTCCCTTGTCTCCCTTTGCTTCCCTTTCCTTTCTGCTTTTTTCCTGTTTTTTTTCTCTTTGTCTGCTATTTCCAGTCATTCCTTTCTGCTCTTTTCCTCCTCTGTCTTTTCCCTTTGCTCAGGTGTTCTGTCCCTCTCCTCTGCTCCCTCTAGGAGAGGAGAAGTGGGTACTGCTGTAATTTAGTGCTGATTTCTTACTCAGCCTGAGATAAGCAACAAAAAAATTAAGGAAACAACAGGTATTTTGTTTGAAAATGTCACAGGTCCTTTAGGACCCTGACTCAAACCCTCCAAAAAATAAATCAATTGCATTTTTAATAGGTTTCAGATCACAACTCTAGGTACCACTCCTTAAATGTAATAATGAGTCAGCTTGGTCTAGAAGTTGCCACATATGGAAAACATTTTGCCAGTTATTCATGAACAATTCTAAAAAATTAATCAAAACCATTATTTAGTGAGCTCTATCACATCAACTTTCCCATTATTCAATCCCCTTGTTATTACATACCTATTCAAACCCTGAAAATAAAGACTTCTATTTACTTAAGGACATCTCTCTGAACATTTTTAAAATGCAGTAAACCCTTGATTTTTCTGCCTTAAGTCACACAAGGACAAGGCAATAAGAGCTAACAAGAGTTCTCACAAAAATATTGGAGAGATTATAACACTACTATCACATTTTTAATACGAGATAGGATTCTGCATCTCAGATTTAATGCACACAGAGCAGTTGCAAGTACAGTGGTATTTGGATAACATTTAGAAGCATGAAATTACAAGTGTACTGATGGGGTTTTCTGTGTTTCCTTATAGCACAGAAACTGCTGCTCTTTGTCCCCCACATCCCTTGTGTCAGAAGCAGCCCAATACTAATAAATGTCAAATACACTTTTGAGATTCATAGCAAGGGCTGCAACACCCGGGTGGAATTTATGAACATGTCTTAAAATTATTTCTGCATCATGGTAGAGCACAGACACAGAAGGAAAGGTCTCTTTGTCCTGTTACTGGGCATCATAAATGAAAATAACTTCCTTCCTCTGCCTGGGATGTGATCTCTGATATGTGCAGTTCCAGCTGCACATGGAGGTGGGCAGGTTCCCAACTCTTGCTGGAGCAGCCCTAGACAGAACTGCACATCCCCTGTGACCAGTGGAGATGGGGCAGTCCTTTAATGCCTTCTTCTAGCTCACTTGGGGAACCAAAGACCTTTTTAGGACACTTGCTGCAAGTATTTATGAGTATTTATGTAAGGTAGCAGAAAGGCTTTAAAATCTGGCAGTGCCTAGACTTCACAGGCCTCAAATCTGCTACACAATTAAGATTTGGGGTTAGGTTTCTTTTTAGGCATTTACATAACCTCAGAAAGTGCTTTGCTCCGAGCTGTCAGTCAGAGAGGTTCCAGCATAAATTTCTAAAACATTAGGGAATTTCACACCCAATGTACAGCAATCCGTTTGGATCCGAAAACTAGAACATGCTGTAGTAAACAGTTTTTCCCTGATCTCATTTCATGTAATTGGGCAGGAAAACTGAGGTATCAGCGGCTTGAATCCTGCCTGGAAGAAGAGTGCTGGGCAGGGAAGGTGCTACATGGGTTACACTAGTGGTTTTTAACTCCTCAGCTCATCAGACCAATTCCCTCTACCTTTCTTCACCCACTCAGCAATCTGGTGTCCCCAGCTTTTCACTGAGTAGCAAGTTAACCTAGAGAACTGCAGGGATTTATTTAATGCAACAAAAGCATTTGTCTTTTGAATATCAGGCTTAAATCATTGTATGGATATATCCTCTAGAAATCATACTCAGACTTCCAGAGCTTTAGAGTAGCTATTTGGAAATCCACCAGTAGAAAGATTAGGAGTTCCTAAAGAGAGAGGTCCTTAGTTGCAGATTCTTTAACAAAGACTCCGCTCTCTTATGATTTCCAGTGAGTTCCTGCTCTCATATTCTAAAGGTAATGATTTCTGGAGCCCCATCCTTTTAAGCTGGGCAGGGAGGAGCCATGCTGCCCCAGGAGCTCTGCACAGCCTCCCGCAAGCCCAGCTGCTGCTGCAATGGTCATGGGTGGCATCTGTGCCCAAGCAGGCCAGGCCCTGGCACAAGCCTCCCTCCCCAGCACTGAGCAGGAGAGCTGGAGCACTGGCTGTCCCCAAGCACCGTGTCATGCCCTTCTGCCTCTGGGCAGAACCACACTAAGGCAAAGCAGTGCCCACACTCAGCACCACACCCTGAGATGAGGAGCAGCAGCATGGGACAAACTTAGGGGACCATGGCACTGGCCTTTGAGCACACGGTCATATGTTATTTTTCTGGGGGATTAGGTTGTATCTGTTCATTACAATAATCCAGCACCCTGACCACTGAAGCTTCCTGAGCTCCCAGATACCCTGGCCCCAGGTGACTCCACCTTGCCCTCTCTGAAGCCCTTCCATCCACTACATACACCTTGTGCTCAGCAGCTCCTTGTATCCATTAACCTTTAGCAGCGTACATAGACCTGTTGTCCTGCCAAGACCTTTTCCTTCCATAGGAGACCCATTTTTCCCCCTCTTTTTTCCCTTCAGCTTACAGGAATAAAAGGAAATAAAGGAAAATAAGGGGATTGTGAAGTTACAGATTTATCACCTGCACATTTATATGAGGGAAAATATTCTCACCCAGCACTGCTCATACTTCCGCGCTGTTGTAAAGGTACTGTGCTTGACCCTATGGGGTGCTGATAGTACATTTCATACTGCCAGCTTACTACAGCACCGAACTCCATGTAGTACTGTTCACGTGTGCCTGCACATACAGGTGCACACACTGACTGTAAAACACAGCTGCATTCTTAAAACAAACCTTCAAATCGCATAATATTAATGGAGTATCTTTTGGCTTGAAAAAAGTCACCTATTTTATATCTTTTATCAATCATGATGTCTAAATTTGGAGCACCCAGGTAGCATGATCACTGATTTCTCAGTCAGCTCCTGTATTTTCATTTTGACAGTATTTTTCAGTCTTGACACCAAGTGGAGGAGCAAGTCATGATCTAACATGTTAAAAACAAGGGCAATTGCTCGTGTGGCCTGTGCAGCAGAGCTGCCACCCCACTGGGGACAGCCTGCAGCGCTCATGCGGGCAAGGCTCCCACAGAGGGGAGCACAATTGCCCATCCCTAACACTGTCCCATCAGTCTCGCTGTTTGGGGTCAGGCTTTTCTGCAGGGACAACGTTTGGGTTTTATTGTCGTAATAGAAGAAAAATGGCTAAAATACCAATCTTCCCAAAAGCTGTCAATAATAATAATAAGTCAAATAAATCAGCATGTTTTGGTTTTCTATAAAAGGGTATATTGAACTACCAAAGGATGATCGCCATATCTCAGGTTAGATAGGGGTATTCATATCCTAATACTTGTGCTACACATGTGTGCTTTAATGTTCTTTTTGAAATGCTGCAATTGAAGTGACCCAACTCTCAGAGCAGTTTCAGCCAATGCTTTTGTAACACCACAAACACAGCAGGATTGCCCTGCATTTTGACTGTTTTAAGAAACTTTGGTTCCCATTTTTCATGCTGTCCTGTCTTTCCCGCACTTGCGCCTTAGCACAGGGAGCAAACAAAGCAGCACAAGCTGTAGCGTGCTCCTATACTTAGTTACCTGAGCACAAAGCAAAAATGCAAAAGCCTGGAGCAAGAAACTGTCCTGAAAGAGGCTGGTATGGAGTTTGTCACCAGATACAGGAAACTGCAGAAAATTTTTTTTTACCCTGCAGGAGCTCTGAATTGAAATATCTGGAAAATGTGCAATTTAGTAAAAATTAGATCATCCTTTCCATCATTGTTTCCATCTCCTGAATCCTTGCAATAGCTTTAGCATTTTAGAAAGAGCTTCTCTAAGGTTTCTGCCACCCCGAGGCAGCAGATCCATGCCACCCCACGTCCTGGCTTTCCCTGACTCTGTGTCCAGTGGACCTGCTGCAAAACATTTCATCAATTCACACAGGCATCAGCATCTGCCTGAGTCCAGACATCCAAGAAGCACCAGGAGCAGCAGACACTGCGATATTTAAATTTGCTAACAAATAAAACAATGCATGGCAGCTATGGTCCAGCTGAAAGGTAAAACCTACAGCTGGAGTAGGCTGTAGGGTGGTGGCTCTCTGCACATTGCAGACTCCATCCTACTGAGAGGGGCTTGGCAGCTGCCTGAGCCTCTCCTGTGGGGGTCAGCTCAGACCTGCGCATGGCAGAAGGGATGGCCCATAGCCTGGTCACCCCCTTGCCACCAAGGCAAGCCACAGCTGCCCCTGCCATCACTGGCTGCATTATTTCCAGCCATTAAAGCATTGCTCTGCAGGCACGGATTTTCATGTCAGAATCTAGGAGCTACAGAATAACCCTGCAAACCAAATCATATGGCTGACACCCCCTTTCCCCACCAGGGCAGAAACAATTTTTTATCCCCACCAGGGCAGAAACAATTGTCCTGGAGCAATCTTTTCCTACAGGTGAGTGACCCACAGTGCTTCACGACAATTAACCATGGCCATGGCTTTTAGTAGCAATTTGTGTTCAACTATTTCCTTCAGGCAAATCTCAATGATTACCACCAGTTTTCTCACATTTCTTCTGCAGCCAAGTCTATATCAAAGTATTCAAAATGCATCAACTGTTTATTTCGCAATGTTTCAAAGAAAGCATCAGTTAGCGCCGGTGAAGATCAGGGTAGCCCAAACCCTGTGTTGCTTTGCCTGGCACAGATCTATGGGCATGGAGAGAGATTTCTCCCCAGTGAGAAGTGCAGGTCTGAGTGCCACAAGGCCGCCCTGGTGTCAGCACTGCTAAGTCCAGGGGAAGTGCACACCTGCTAACAAAATCACTATTGCCTGGGACTGCAGTGCCAGCAGGGGAGTGGCAGCAGCTCCTATTCCCACTGAGCCCTCTGAATGCTGACGGCTCCCAATGCAAAGGGTGCTCACACAGGCTTGGGCATATGCCGTTCTCCATCCCTGGAGCATCTCCACCTTCCAAGGCAACAGGAACCAGACTTAAGCCAATCCTAACAGTAGTTCTTCCAAGGTAGGGAAACGAAGAAAGGAAACTGCAGCATGCTGTGGATCCTAATCACATTTGCTCTGCAGGCTCTGAAATGTCAGTCAAACAAATACGCTATTGCCTTTACTGCTCTGCAGTTGCCATTTACTATTTTACCGGGAAATTGTCCAGGAAAGGCGTACTACCTAGAAGGGACCATTATGCTAGCACTGGAAACCAGCAATATTTCTGGACAACCCCATGGACCCATTATCTGTTCCTACACTGCGGAAAGACACAAAGAGCCAGAGCGAGCCAGTTTGTCTTTGTGGTAGCAATTGCAGCAGTAGAGGGGATGGAGACAGCCCAGGACCCATCAGGTACCTCTGAACTGGTACACACTCTGGAGCTGTGACAATTCACCACAGAGAAGAGCATGATTCAGTGAGTGAAGAAGAGGGGAAAAAAAACCATCTTAAAATGAGCTCTTTTAAAAGCCTGAGTTTCGTTATGCAACTTTATCAGAGTTTATGAGGACTGGAGTAAACTATATGAAGATGCAGAACATGCCCACTCTCTGTCAGTCTACAAACCCAGTAATTTCCAGGACATGCAGAGACCATGAGGCAGACGAGTTTGGTGAAGTGACAAAGCCCCTTTCCAGGGGAACAACCCCACTAAAACCATCTCTTTTTCTCTGGCAATGCCTCTTGCCCTCCAGAGAGCTCAATTCCTGCTATAGGCAGCTCCTTGATCCTTAACTACCACTCTGCTAGACTTGGTGAGTGATTGAGGTATTTAATATGCAGAATCATTCTGAATCACCCTGCTTTACCATTACTTTATTTCTCCTTCCAGTCAAAGAAGCATAACAAAGGGTACTCAGCCCACTTCTGCTTACTGTAATTCCCCAGCCACTCCCCACAAAGAAACACAAATTTACCTGGACCAGATCCCATTGACTTCTAAGCAAAGCTCAGTCTGTCTATCTGTCCTTTCCTCTCTTCAAGTAGTTAGTTCCAGAGGGCAGTGTCAGACCTTCTTATAGAGTCAGCCTCTGTGGGCAGGGTGAGCAGGGACTGTGCTCAGCACAGGCAAGGAAGAAACCATCCATTGCCAAAAAAGGCAGCTCCCATCCCCCCTGAAAATCAGCTTAGCCAGGAAAATGTGCCCTTCACACCAGCACCTGTGAAAGCTCACTGCTTGCAGAAGGTTCAGCAAGCATTTAATTTCTGACATTTTTTGGTTTTCATCACGTTGTATCTGGCACTGAAAGCACAAGTGGATCAATGCTCAGTTAAGCTCTTGTGTCAAGGCACCCTGTCCCTGGTTTTGGGGCAGTACTAACAAGGCCACACAGTGTCCTGCAAGCAAGGGACAGGGATGGGGTCACCACCAGCAGTGTTGTGGCTGCTGTCTGGCACAGGGATGGCTGTGCTGCTGTGGTCTTCAGGCTACATTTTCTGCCTCACAGGGATGTTCACCACGAGTATTCAGTCCCTACCTTACTCTTTGCATATTATTTTGGCTCTAGGTATAGTTTCTGCAGACATACACACTGGATGAATACTGTTTTTTTTTCATTTTAAACAAAACAGGTTCCATGTTTTATCACCCCTTTCTCCCTCTCTGTCTCTTAGATTGGATTTCTTAAATTCACATGGGTGATGCATTTTCATAAACCACATTTGTTGCAGTAAGCTGTGTTTGAATCATCATTTAGAGAAGTGAAGATTTAATTTCATGGTGGAATTAAGGCTGACATTTCCTTTTTATTTACACTACACCAAGGATTAATAAGGTTACTGTAACCTTAATCTTTGATAGCTCAACAATGGAATACTCCGAGCTTACTGCAAAAGCTGGATTTTAACTATTTTAATCCCATTATTGTTGATAACTTTATCAACACTATGCCCTGCCACACAGGTGGACTGGAAGAATCTCAGACTCTGAAATTCCTTACCATGGAGCAATGTTCATAGTTTAAACAGAAGAGCCAGAGACAGTTGCGTGGTTGATGCCTGCAGTGAGGTTCACAGTTTGCACTAGGTCTGCAGTGCTGCTTTTAAGTGCCTTGTCAGAGATCTTTGCCAAGAAAAACATTGTCCAGTGGCATATGTTGGTGGAGCAATGCAAGGTTACTCTAATTCCCTTACTTTGTTTTTCCCTCCTCCCATGCGACAACTACTCCAAGAATCAGACTGCCAGTCTGGCAAGTTGAGATCCAGAAACTTACTGCTAATTACCATGTTTACAATTCCCAACCTGTCTGTTGGTGCCAACAATCAAACTGCATCCTCTTGAGTGCACCAAAAGACACTTGCTGGCAGTAGTTTCCTAAGGTTCCAGGCTGGCTACATTAATTACTGTTAACTTAATTTTTGCGTATTGAAAAGCAGCTTTAATTAGCGATTCCATGGATCAAAATCATCCTTTTATGAGTTTCAAGGAATAGGAGCTCGACTTATAGACTACTTAACAACCTATGAGTCTTATTTGGAAACACAACTGGTAATAAATTTATGTGTCGCTTGACAAATAAAGAAGGCAGAGGTTTAATAAAAATCACACCAGGAAACAAAAGGTTATGCCTTCCCTTTGAAGTAAAAGAAGCAGCTCTAAAAAGACAGGTTGGATGTATTTTATCATCCTCAGTAAACATTTGACTGCACAGAATAAACCACATTCTGACAGTATATCACTGAATCAAAGTATTTAATTAATTACAAGAAAAATCGTATCTTTTATTAACTCAGTGAAAGGGAGCCCAAACTCAAATAACTGCAGGGCAGAGCCTGAGATGAGAGGATCCCAATTGTGCCCTGCAAGTCCTAGCCCAAGACTCCTGAAGGCCATCTGAAAACTCTGTTGGGATCCCCTTTTATTGAGTACGTGCTTCAACCCCTCCGGAGTCAGCAGAGCTCATGGGACTGTGCAGTGCATGGGAACAGGCTACCCGTTGAAGGTCTGTGCCCAGAGCCATGCCTGCAGAGCCCACCCAATGTCCACAACTCCCCCCCACAGCAATACATTTTTAACCTGGATTTTCCATGGCAATGGGATTCAATCTCCATGATGCTGGCTTTAAAACGTTGGTCAGTTGATGAGAACTGCTCTACACCACCTTTCTGAAGATGTTTTACTCCGTTCTCTGGCTGGCGTGGAGCTAAAAGACAGAGAGCAGAGCTAGCTGGAGCTCTGCCCTGATGGAACTTGGTGCTCCTGGGGTGGATGGGCTGCTGGCCACAGTACAAGGCTGCTTTGGTCAGTGCTGCTGGACACTCTGACAGCATGTGGATGCTGGTGCAGCCAATGCCTGTCTGTGTCGAAGCTGCAGTCAGTCTCATCTCTTAGGGGCAGTTTAGTGTGTCACCATCATCTGAACGTGGACAGTTTTAAGAGGACCCTGCATTCAGACTAGAGCAGCATCATGCCTATATCTGCTTATAATAACACTGGTCCTACCTGACTGTGTAAAGATAGGTCTAGGGGTCTGATTTTAGGCCTCTTTTTCTAAGAACTTAGTCTAACTGGTGCAGTAACAGGCCACTGTGAGACTGTCTTTTCTGCCCTGTAGCAGATTCTCTACCATCTCACCAAGACCCAAGCCACTAACCAACTTCCCTGCTCTCCTGGCACTGTTGCACAGGTGCCAGCCACTGCCAGGCTCCTGCTCTTGCACCACAGTCCTACTCTGTGAGATTGCAGTGGGCTACTAAGGAAAAGATAATCCAGAGCAAGACTCAGGCGTATGGAAGGTAGTGTGGGGTAGGGGAAATAGAGCCAAAGCAGGGAGTAAGCCTAGGAGACAAACACTAAAATCAACAGGCATTTTAACTTACAGGGAAAGCAGGGAAGGAAAATGAATCAGTGCTCCCAGAGGAGGCAGTCTGAATCTACTCTGATCCTAAAGCAAGAGAATGGAAACAAGCATTTAAGAGCAGTTCATTTATAAAAGGTGTACTGAATATACTGAGCAAACTATCAAAGGAGGCAATAAACCTGCATCTTGGAGAATGGTCTAAAAGGAGTTAGATTGGCACTTTAGAGCAAAGAGATATTTGAGGCTGCAAAGGCAAGCAGCAGTGCATGGAGACACATGGACACAGCTCACATGGCCCACGCTATTGACATGTTTTCCCTCCTCAACCCAGCCTGCTCAGCTTGATTACTTACATCTTGTATAACTTACACAGTCTAAAGAGAGTTGGCCAATTTCCACTCAATTTATAATTTAGCAAGCAGAGGAGCTTGATTCTTCTAATTTACATAAAACATACATAAAACTGAAAACAAAATCACTTTAGAGCATATGGGCAAAGTACACAAGAGCCACAGTGGAAAGCAGGAGTGAAAACAGATATGGTGCAAAAGAACTGTCTGGATTGTGCTTTGCTAAGGGGTTCTGAGTACCTTATTTATGATAAACATCTCACAGACAAGTAAGTTTTCATCATCACAGACACGTGTTGGTGGACAACCAGCACACAGACCTACCTAACCAATGCCATAACGCTGCACAGGGCTTTTTTACTGCATCATTCTTTTTCTAGGTAAAGAAATATTGCTGAAAAGCTTCTGTAACAATATGGCAAGAAGGCAACAGTGTTTATCAAGGTAGAACCGCCTTCCCCTTGTTCCCTCTTGGACACCTCATTTTCTCATGAAGAAAGCTAGGGAGCTCTCACCCTCTGGGTAAACCCAAGTCAGCATTTTGCTTCCTGGGGAGCAGCAACAGGGCTGCACTCTTGTGACCATTTCTCTCACATTCCTCCTCCATGACTGCTGAGTTCTGGCAGAACCAGCGACAGCATTCTCTGAGAGGAGACACCACCTGCCGAGTGTTGAAGCTGGTATTCCTCCCAATACCAGCTCCAAATCGTGCCTCTCTTCCCCATCTGCCTGAGGAGTCATCCTGGGTACTAACAATAGACTCCATGGAGGCTGGTGGAGCTCAGGCTGCCTCACCAACTTCTGTCTGAATTCAGTCATTTCCAGTAAGCAATGTATAAATAGATGCTGCCTCATTATTGATGTATATTGTGCAAAGGGTTTAGCCAGGGATGAAGCTTGCCTGCTTTCCTTTTATGGATGAAAAGCAGAATTCTAGAACCTTTATATGATATAACTGGACATGTCAATCAAACCACACCAAGAGGAAGGTTCTGTGCTCTTAGGTCCATGTTAAACGGCCACAAGAAAAGTCTGTGGGAACAAAATGCAACTTTGCACATGTGTGCCTGTGTGTATAGGCCCGTTTACAAACAGGCACAACAAAACCAAGTGAAAAAGAATTCTAATAGTTGCAGCCTAATTTTTCTATTCCTTTTCAAATCTCCAGACCAGGCCATAGTCTGGGCTACTCTGACGCAAATGTCTTTTGACATCGTTATAAAGCACTGATTTACACTAATGGAAAAGTTAGCCTCTGATTTAGGAAGCAGACCTTAGCGGCTGGCCCAAGCCTGAGCCTCTCAGCCTTGCAGTCTGGCTGTAACACATTGATACTTGCCAGCTAAATTTGATCATGAACTCTAGAGAAGGAGAGCTATTGATATTTCAGAAAGCCATTCCTCACATTTCTGAGCAGCAAACAGCCCATCACTAAAAAGGCCAGACCCTTGTCAGCATGAGCTGACTTACATGAAATCAAACACTGACCTCACTGCTAGCTCCAGAGTTAATCTCAGAAGAGAGATTTTATTAAAGAAAGCAGAGCTATTGTTCTGAGCCTCTCTACAGGGCACATATTTAAGTTTTGCATTGAAGAAATATGGAATACTTAAAATAGAGTTGCATTTGATACAAAAAATAAAACCTGAAAACTCCAGCTAGGTATTGTTTGTGGGGATTTATTTATTTGGTTGGTTTTCCTTGGATTTCTCATCATGCCCATTCAGCATTCTCTCCCTCACTGGAGTTTTTCCTCCCTCTGTACCAGGGAGGCTGGAGCAGAGTGAGCAGCAACACCTCACTGCAGCTCCAGCAAAGAAAATTAAACATGTCTATGTTCATCTCTAACTGAGGGTCTGGACTGGTCCTGCCTTCTTTGCTGGTAAGAATTTACATAGACAGAAATGACAAGCATCTAAGCAAGAGGAGCAAAAGGAAGTGGGTTTGGCTCCTGCTTCCTGGAGCAGGACTTGCAGATCCAGTTTTCATCGAGGGGCTCTTTGAACAACTGAAGGCGAATGGATTTGTGTTATGACGTGCAACAGACACATGATGTGACAGCCACATGACATCATAACACAACAAAGGACAATGAGCAGCCAAAAAGAAAAGGATTGTACTGAAACCTTAGAAGTAATTATGCTATTGTGTTCTGCATAACTCAGACCCTGGCAAACCCACAGGGAAAAAGGTCTCTTTCTTAAAAATGGAAAAATCACCACCTCTTAAACTAAGGTCAGAGAAAGTTTCCACTGGTCTCCTCTATAGTTTAAGACCTTCAGAAAAAAAAAAAAAAATTAGGAAATTTAATGATCCTGACATTTCTAAAATAAAACATGCTGAGAAAGAAAATCCCTTCCATCCCCTCAAATTTTTTACATGTATTGTAAACAGGAAGAGGGATAGTGAGGCAGTGGAGGAAAGCAGGGGAACAAAAAACAATTTTTACCATAATGGTCACTTTTAACAACCAGAGCATCAAGACTGTAATAGCTGTTGCTCTAGAAAAAAAGCAAGCAATAAATTGTATAACACTGGATTTCTGAAGAATGTTTCATGGCTACTTGATGAAGAGGTTATATGAAATGCATTTTCTTGGAGTAATCAGCTATCTCCTGAAGAATGATTGTTAAAGGAAGAATTTCCAGACGGTGGGAAGCATTAGTACATCAAGCCTCCCTGCTCTTACTATTTTCCACCTAAATTAAAGAAATAAAATAAATCCTTAATAATGGAATAATTAGTGATACCTTTTTATTAGAATTTTTATCAGCGTCTTATTAGGAGAATGTGAATACTTGCACAGCTATTACTATCAGATAATCTAAAAGTAGTCATATGAAATTTATATTATCTATGTAAATGCCTCTGTAAGATGCAGTGAGATGGTTCTTTTTTTGGTAACAGGCTGCATAATTGCATGCTGTACTCTTCTGGTTCAGAATGTTCCTCTTTCACAAATTAGAGAAGACTAGTCCCATGTTGAACAGTTTATCTTTGATTTCAAGTGATTTAAATGATAGATTTGACCTGTGATCATTAATAAACTTTGTGATATTGTCCTGATTTAGTAAGGGAACCACTACTATTCCAAACAAGGTTATGAGTTAGCAATTGCTAATATTAAAATCAGCTATATTTTTCCAACATTTCATGCCTCATGCAATAATGTGAAAGGGGTGTACACTGCATGCAACTCCAATGAGCTGATACAGAACAACACGGTGGTGACAATTGACCCCGAAGCAGATAAGAGATCTCCCTAATCTGAAATACCCTTGAGCAGTCTGGAAAGTGTAAGTTACGTCTTGTGGGCCTAGCTCTTTCTTTCTAGTGGTATAAAGTGTTGAGAAATTATCAGAGCCATTTCAGCTCCATGGAGCTGTGTTGCAACAGTCAGAGGCAAGGAGGCCTCCCCAGACAGCTCTACTGCCCTCGCAGGGTGACTACTGCCTGCTATATCTTGGCCAAGTTAATTTTACATCTTCCAGGCAAGGGCTTTCCTGCCTGGAGATTGCTCTGTTCCATTATAACATCCCCCCTGGCTAGAGGGGTATAGGTTTCATGGAAAGGAAATGTTTCTTGATAGCCATGCTACATTTTCTCCGTACATGGCTTCTAAGTCTATTTGCACACACCAGGCTACACTACTCTCCTGCAGACAGAAATTCTTAACCCCCTGAAATCAATGGAAAATTCCCACTGGTTTCTGCAAGAGAACGATTTTAAAAGCAGGATACTAATTTCATTAATCTGTATGGGCATTATTATGTAATTTTGGCTAGGTATGTATATTCATATATGTATAAAAAACGCCTTTCGGCTATATATTCAGGGCTTTTATTTTTCCAATCAACCAACCCCCTCTAGTTTCTGGGTCATTTCACCTAATTTTTTGTTGGCCGCTTAAAACTAGATACTGTTTTTCCAGAAAGCAAACAACTGTGTGATGTTCCAGCCCTGGTTTCAACACTTCTGGTGCATACTTCCAGCGCCACACTGCGATACCTCCTCGCCTACAG
Source organism: Dasyornis broadbenti (assembly GCA_013397935.1). Classification (NCBI taxonomy): domain Eukaryota; kingdom Metazoa; phylum Chordata; class Aves; order Passeriformes; family Dasyornithidae; genus Dasyornis; species Dasyornis broadbenti. Next base: position 148,801 of record VZRN01003030.1, read on the forward strand.
TCCCTGGTGCCTCACCTCTCCTCTGCCCTCCGGCTCTGCAAAGCTGGGTCACATCTACCTTCTAACATCACCCCCTGAAATCTTCTCTTTACCTTCCTCAGTATCCTCTCAGTCCTTTAAGTCAGACTCTTTCAATCACCTCTATGAATTCTGGCTTGGTTTTTCATTTTTATACTACTTGGTTTTGGCCTTCATTTAAATTTCTTTTGAGTCATTGTTATTATCAAGCCAACATTTATAAATAGCTCTATGCATTACAGGTATGTGATAATCGAGTCCTTTGATTTTTGAGCAATTTGTTTACTAAATGATAGCAATAAAAAGCATGCAATCATCATGGGTGTTAGCCCAGGACATGTTTCTACCATTAAAGCTCTCAGAAGGTAGATGATTCCGGTGAAAATTTATGGCTCTTAATAATGAGTATTATCATTTACCTTTACAACACTAAAAGGTGAGGTGTCATAACAGCTGAGGTAATACCTGGGGGTGATACTTTTCAGAAAAATAGTAATCTATTAAAAGGAAGAGAAGAAAAAGCCTTTTGTGTACATAAAGTCATTATTTATTTTTAAAAATGCATAAAAATCCAGTTGTGTACCTTACTGCTAGTGTGATGTAAAAAAGGCAGAGAAAAAAGGCTAGTTAGCTTGTTCTTAGAGCTGCAAAGCATGTGTAGAGCGTGTAGATATATAGGTATTACTGTTTTCAGTTTCCTCAAGAAAACCGTGTGAACACTAGAAGCCACCTAAACTGACACAAAGGACAATAACTCGTTATGGGAAGAAAACTTATACCCCCTCAAAATCATGTTAGTCATAAATGCAGAAAGCAAGCAGAATTAAACCAATGGAAAAACATCTGCATAACTGTACATATCTACATGCAACACTGTGGGCAATTATTTTAGGCAAATTTGCAGCAGCAAGAGGAATCATAACACAGGTCATAAATATGCACTGCAACAGCACGGCCAAGGCTGAGTGGGTGAAGTGGGTGTTGTGCCTCTGTCAGGTCTGGGAGAAAGGGGCTTTCCTGCTGTGTTTTAGCCTCTCTTCAGAGATGGGGTAGTGTGTGTGTATTTATTCCATTCAGGGATATATACATATGTAAGGGCTGTAGTGTTAAATATTTCTTGAAAGAGCACCTGAAATCCAGTGGCAGTCCCTATCACTTAATTTAGCGTACTGCATAATGCTCCACATTATGGGCAGACTCAGGTAGGGCTGTGACCCTGCCTGCACAGGACAGTAGGGACCAAAACTACTCTTTGTTTTCCCACTTCTGCCATGGGACATGATGTGCCCATTGTGCTCGGGGACACAGTCCTTTGGGCACCTCCCCGCTCTGGGAAGGCCTGAGCAGGGTGGGAAACAGCCAGAATCACAGGATCACCTGCTCTGCACCAGGGCTACTGCCACACCAGGGTCTGCTCTGCCAGCAATCACCTGTGCTGCTCAGTGGGCCCTGGCATGACAAAGATTTACCTATGGCAGCAGCCTTCAAGGCTACTCCAGTGGAGAAAATTACCCAGACATATAAATCTTCATAGATTTATGTCCTTTAAAGACAAGGCTAAGTTCAAGTAATTATTTTTTTTATTTAATTCTCTACCAGGATGCAGATTACAAACACCTTTTTAAACTAGACATTTAGCATTCTGAATTAATTAAATATGCCCTTACCAAAATAGCTGTTAATGCAGCTGGTGCTGCCACAAACCTCATTCTAAAATGTCCTAGGAAATGCTCATACTGGTACAATTAAACCTCTTTATTTATAAAACAATTTCTTATTATGTTCCACTATAAAATTTTAGTGTAATTTTTGCTGTTAATGAAATATCATTAGACTACCAGAGGCAGGGAGATTTTAGAGTTATTTTCTTAGCACACAGGATTTGTAATTTCTAAAGAAAAAAAAAAGTGTAGAATTGTAAAAAATCCCTTTCACTAGGGGTCTAATCTTTCCCACAGTGAAATCAATTGGGACTTTGCTGTTGCATTGGAGAGTAGGATTTGGCCCTAAACATTTTGGATATAACATGAGGAAGCTTGCTTTCCTGAGCAGTCCTGTGGAAGCAACTACGTGCATACCCAGGATCAGACCCACAGTATGAATAGTCACTACTTAGAGGTCTGTTGCTCAGAAATGACCACTTTTGTCCTGCAATACACATATGTGACAGACCCCTGGAACTGCTAATGAATGGAGGGAGTCCCTCTGAGATCATGCTATTGGGAAAACTCATTCCAAGGGTCCTCATTCTATTGAGAATTTACACAATATTCTAGAATCACTTTGGTAAGCATATCCAGTATTTCTCTGATCAGATCTTACACTTACACTCTTTTAACCCACATAGCATAACAATTCCCAAAAGATTTTAGAGAAGAGAAATCTACAATCATCAAAATGTTAATTTTGACAATGACAAAGAGTACATACATTAAAAATGCATCAGCCCTGTCATTAAGGCATTATTCAGCAAAACCATCTCACCATGCTTTAGAGAAAGCAACTAGAAGAAACCAAGTATAAAGAATCATTTGCTAAGCTTGTATTTATGGGTACCAGTCCAATTCAACTGCACAAGGTACTCAACCAAGCAAAGAGCAAACAAATCCACATCCTTTATGTGATGAAATGGGAACTCCTAATAACACTCTAAGTCATGACTCAAGGGAAAATGTCAACTAAAATCTCTGACCAGAGGAAGAGGAAGGTTTGTAATACAAACTTGGATGTTTAAAATAGTGTTTCCATCACTGTTCCTGCAGCACTTGGGCATGTGGCTGTGTTATGGTGCTGAACTGACTATGATTTAGCAGCTGATCATGTCTTTTTAAAGCATAATTTAACATTATTTCTGTGGCTGTTGAACTTACTTAACTACAAGAAAAAAGATCTGCTTTCAAGTGGTATTAGAGAAACACAAGGATCAGAGTGCTAGAATCAAAGGTATGTCTAAAGAATAACAGATCCACATGCCTGTGTTACAACAAGCACTTGACTCACTACTAAAGGCAACAGACTAAGATTCCTTTGGCAGTTGTTGGAAATTATTAAGTAGAACATAGACAGCCTTTCAATCTCTAAGCAAGAGACAGAGAAAAAGACATTATCCATCATCCCACCTCGCACTGTCAATAATCACCCCATGTTTGGCTCATCCACATAAAAAACTGTTCCTAGCTCCATTATAGCTAAGGTTGGGGAAGGATCCATTCAAAAAGGCTGTCTTATCACAGGACTCCTGGTCTTGCTTTAAAATGGCTTCTGATCTAATTCACTTAATGCTGAAATCTGGTCTCACAATTGTGACTATGTGGCAACAAGACCTGGGATCATATGGGCATGTGGAGAGGTCTTGAATGGGAAAACACAGGGATAATGACACCCTACTCCTTTTCTCTGCCAGGCTTGTGGGCAGAGGAGCAGGGCAAAAAAGACTGGAACTATGAGTGCTATGCCTAAGCACAACATCTGAAAGACTTATCAGGCGTTTAACCAAAGCCTGTGCTTTGCTAATGAGATTGGAGAAAGGGACAGTTGCACTTCTTCTGTGTTAAAGCGATGGGGCATGACTTGGCCAGTTATGGGAATCAACACTCCCTTAAATTGTGTCTCCCACCTGTCCAGCTGCAAGTAACACCTGGGGAGTCCTGAGCTCTTGGAGGGGCACAAATAAGCCACCACTTGAGCTGCGGAGGGGAAAAAACTCCTCAGCTCTGGCCCTGAACATGTATCTCAACCTGGTGCCTCAGAAGCTGACAAGCTCTGCTGGGCTGGAGCTGGTGTGAAGGTAGAATCTTAATCCTGCCCTCACCCGGTTGCAGGGTGAGGATAAGAGAACAAGAGGGGCATTGCTGTCATTGAAAGCAACCGGCTTCAAGCTGCTCCCCAGTAGTGACCCGCTGGATGGCCGAACCCCTCGGCAGCCGGGGAAGAGGGGCTTCCCCGGACGTCGGGCGCTTTGCGGCCGTGCGGGGTGTCCCTCGCCTCGCTATCACGGGGTGCTCGGCACCTCCCCGCCCGCGGGCACCCCCAGCCCCGCACGACTCGACTGCTGCGGGCGCGGGGGCCGTGCCCTCTGGGAGGGCGGCAGCCCGGACTCTGCCGGCAAGTGCGGACGGAGCTGGGGCCACCCCGGCCGTGAGGGCAGTCCATGTCCCGCGGAGATGGACCCCTGGCAGGCGAGACCGGCCGCCTCAGTTCCCCCATCCGCACCCCACGCCAGAGAGGAGCAAGAGGCACGGACGGAGCGGGCTGGGGGCTGCCCACCAAATGCGAGGGCACCGGGGCTGCCCGGACGGGGGGAACGCCTCCCACGGCCCCGGCGCAACCTAAAGAACGCTGCCCGCGAAGGCGCAGCCCGCAGCGGCCGTGGCTCCACCGGCCACCGTCTACCGAGGAGCTTGATCAGCCTTTCCGCGGCCCTCCCGAGCCCTGGGCTTGCTTCCACGCACACACACACTGGGCACCCCCCTCCACAAGAGACAGGGCGTTCGAGCTCCCCCCGCCTGGGCAGAGACACAGAATGAAACATTGCGAAGCGTAGGAAAAGATGGAAAAGGTGCTACCTTGGCAACTAGAGGAGGTGAGGAGCCAGCTGGTGGGCTGGGGGCGGTCGCGCTGCCTGCCTGCCTGCCCGCCGCCGGTACTCTCCTCGACTACGCGTATTCTTAAGCAATAACAACGTAATCCGTATTATCCACCCAAGAATACCCGTCACCGAAGAGAGTCAGAAAGCTGCTGCTGCTGCTGCTGGAAGTGCTGCACCGGTACAATAAATCCATAACTATAATTCGCCTCTAGAAGAAGGAGAATCCACAGGGGTTGCCGAGACATCTTGTCCCATATCCAGTGGACGCTGAACTTTCCCATCCTGAGGAAGCTAACGAGAGGAGTAGGCATTTAATACACACACGTACAATCCCTCTGCTCTCCTGCTCCCTTACTGAAGTGGGCAAGGGCTTGCAGGTGAGGTGAAAGGAAATAAATCAAAGTAAGGCCGAGTTTACCTGGCGATTGCCTGATTTCTTCCTTGTGATTCTCTGGTATCCTATTCCCTAGCTGTATGCTCCATCAATTCTCTCTGGGAGCTTGCAAGAGATGTCATACGCAGCAACAGATTCCTGTAAAAGAGATGCACGGTTAAGCACGCAAATATTACAAATCTGTTTGCATAGGTGGGCTTGGGAAAGCTCCGATAAAGCAGCAGACACGCCTGAGAGACTTTTCATCTGGGCTTTGGAAATGCATTTTACAAGTCCTGACTCACACTGACTCGGTATGCTACCAAGAAGAGGGAGGGCGGAAAGGAAGGCAATGGAGAGGGAAAAAAAATCAAAGAAAAAAATAGCAAAGGCTCCAATCTCAGCAGAGACACTCCTCTGTCAGGCCTCCTACAGCCATAAAAATCTAAGGCGAGAAAGGCTTCAAAGTACAAATTCAGCGCGCTCCGCTCCCCGCGTGTACCCGAACGGCGGAGCCCGGCGGCTGCGAGGCGCCGAGCCGGACAGACGGCTCCGCGGCGGCGGGCGGGGGCGGCGGCAGGTGTCAGGGCGGAGGTGCGCTGACAAGGTTTGTAAAAGGCGAACCGGGGGGGAAAAAAATAACAATAATAAATGAAGTTATTTCCGAATGGCGCCTGCGGCTCTGCCTGTCACCCGGAGCAGTTCCCTTATCAGCAGCGCTCGTGCCTGGGGGAGGCAGGAGGGTGAAGCTTTGTTTGATGATCTGCCGCGGTGATAATAAACGTTTATTGTTCGCCAACTAAATAGAAAGGATCTCTGCAACGTCATGGCATAGCACACTTCGCCTAGCACTAAGGAATTTCTCCGTGCTATTCCACCCCAGCTCCTGATTCTAAGAACAGCTTCCGTGTGAGTGATGGGGAGGGGGCAATGAAATTAGCACCACACGGTCCGAACCCGCGCAGAGCAGGGGTACTCCGCACTTCTTCAGCCATGAGTAATTATGCGGCACACACAGCTCTCACTGCGCTCGATGACTGACCAGCTTGTTGATCAGATTCCAATTGAAATTAATACAAGATGTTTGCTTTTTCTACAGATTTCTTCCTTAACATGAGCCCTTGTCTCCGTTCATGTATTACTACTATGCTTCCTACGAAAACATACGAGAAGACATCATTTGTTTTGTATCACAGACTCTTGCTTGAATTTGAAAGTAAAAGAGAAAAACAAAGAAAGAGAAAAAAGTACTTTGATAGATACATTACCCTAAATAATAAAAAAAAATATTTCCAACACACTCTCCTCTATTTTAATCTCATTTTAGATGCAATTTCCTGTATCCTCTAACACAGCAAGCTTTCAAGTCGTATTCTAAATGGCAGCTGGAAAGTAAATAACAAACACTATAATTTTTCCCCGCTGTGAAACTGAAGGCTGTAACCCCATCAGCAGGCGTTGGAACTCAAATAACTGATGCAGCGGGTTTCCTTCAACTTGAACAAAAGCCGTTTGAAAAAGTGAAATGTACCGAGTTGTGACGAAAATACTCTGTAGCGATACCCTAGACCGATATTCTCCGAAATTGGGAGGCGCTCCACAAATGCATCGAGAATTAGGCAGAAATCCAAACTTTGCGTGGGGTGTTTTGTTTTTGTTTTTGTTTTTGTTTTTGTTTTTGTTTGTTTGTTTTGGTTTGTTTTTTTGGTTTTTTTCTTTTAATATTAAAGAATGCGCTTCTCGGGGGAAAGTAGTCCTGCGCGGGGCCAGCGCTGTTCTCACTGTGTCCATCTGACACTGCCCTTCCCCTCCCCGAACAGCAGCCCCCCCA
>VZRN01003030.1:159838-190053 GCA_013397935.1 Dasyornis broadbenti
AGGACCCACCCGAGGAGCGCCCGGCCCGCCTGGCCCCGCCCGGCCCCGCCCGGCCTCTCGAGCGGCGCAGGGCGGGCGGCCCCGGCAGGTGCGAGGCGGTGCTCCCGCTCGGTGTGACGCCAGGGGACGAGGGTGTGGGCACAGGCAGGGCAGGGAAAGGAAGCGAGGCCAGTCACCCATCCTTTCCCGTGCCAGGGCGCGGGGATGCGGGCTGCGCCGGCATCTGTGCTCTGCTGTCACAGCAGAAGGAGCGGTCGCCTGCCCTCGGGAATGAAGGCACTGAAGACAGTGCCAGCAGGCTCTCGGCGCGGTGTCCCCTCCGGTAGGCTGCGCGGTGGGGGAAAGGTTCAGCCTCTGCGCAAAGGCTTCAGGCATTGTAGAAGAACGCCGTGCGTGCTGCTCTGCCACCTGCTCGCAGACACCCCACTCTCCCACCCTCAGCAGCCAAGACGAGGAGTTCCTCGTTCAATGTTACGTTGACCCGTTCTAGCTCTGCTCCCACGTTGGCTCTTGAGAGCAGGGAAGGATTACCTGGAAATGTTGAATAACACCTCAAGTGCGAGGCTGGTGAAATAACTAGGGAATTGAAGAGACTCTTGGAACAGAGGAGCCTAAAAAACAAAATACACATGATGGAATTTGAGATACATTGCGACTGGCTACTTCTTTCTCCAGAACATCACCTGATGTTATGTCTCGGTGATGTTCTAGCCATTATTTGGGAACCTTGGACTTGCCTGAACTGCCAGTCTGGTTCTCTGGTTGTCTCAGAGATGATACTCAGTTCACAAACTGATTGAGATCAGTTTAAAAGCCCTTACTTTCTCTGGCCCTACTATTCCCCTTGGAAAACTGTTCCAGAATCTCATAACTTGGCTTAAGATTTCCAGGCTATGTTTATTAGGGGCCCGTTTATATCCATTTGTTCAGATGCCAATTTTGTCCTTGAACTTCATTAGTTCTGGTATTTACTCCCCTCACAGTGTACTAATATTCCCTCTCATAAATTCTTTTGTTTAAATCAAGCTTTTTGGTCTTGTCTTATAAGATAGAATCTTCATTTCCCGGATTATACCCATATCCTAGCAACTTGTAAAAAACTGGGTAATGACCAACACCCAGAAATTACAGTTTTCAATAGAGTTCATTATTCTGTCCATTTTCAGTTTGACCAAGACACAAGTAGGGAGAATGATTAGCATAAGTTCAGACAAACCACAATTCTCCTTACTTCAAGTTCTTTTGTAATCTATCAGGGACATGAGTTCTGAAAGGCTTGTGGTTTATAACTTGGCATTACATCAATACACATTTATATACCTATATATCATTTTCTGGAGGGGAAGAATGGCCTTGTAGTTAAGAGGGTATATTAGAAATCTGGAGATGTGGCTTGGAATGCTAGGTCTGCCATAAGCAATAGAGGTAACTTTGGCTAGTCCTTTAGTCTTTTGCCACATTTCACCACTTTTAAAATGGGGACGGCAATCTTCCTCTTCTTGCCTATTTTTCCTTCCCATACACTCTCTTGTACTGTATGGTCTCAGACCAAGCAACTCCTTTCTGGGAACTCCTGGTGCCTGACATGCTGAAGTTCAAATGTGTCTGTGACTCTTAAGCTGCAGTTAAAAATAGAGCATACTCTTACAAAGTCTACTTTAAGGGTCTATCATAAAATCTCTTAGTCAGTAACCATGCTAGGAACTGGAATTCCTGAGATCTTCAGCCCATTGATAACATTAAAAATGTTGTCTGTCATTAAACTACGCCCAGGGACCAGCAGTAAAGCCAGAGACTTTTAACTGCCAATCTGCATCCTGCCTTCTGGTTTTTAAGTCTTTGCCTGGTTGAAAACCAAGTCAAACTTTATTATTAATTATTATTATTATTATTAATTTAAACATAGATGCAATTTAACACTTTTTCTTCACCAGTTTTCAATTCAGAAGGCAATTTTTGACCAGTTAATACTGCACAGAAACAGAACTAGCCCTGGTAGCCCCAACAGCCCCATAGCTGTTCTGGTCATAACAAATGCTATCATTGCTCTTTCCCAGCAATCCAAGTGTGGAAGGTTGAGCCTGAGCACAGAAACAGAGAGCACTCTGTTGAGCTGAGGTGAAGCAATGATATTTATGGGAGTAATTATCACAGAGAAAAACTGGAAAAATATGATTACAGCAAATTGTAACTCACTCCGATATGTTCTTCGCTGTTAGAAATAGCTCAGCTGAGACCAAACCAATATGAACAATAGACTGGGAATGTCAGCCACTGATTCTCTGGAGGCTGATACCATCAGACCCCCTGAGCAGAACATGATCCAGTTTTAGCATATTAGAGAGATTGGTGTCAGCAGCCTGCATCTCTTCCCAGCCATTCCACACACTTCAGAACAACTTAACAAAATGTGAGCTGCTGGGCTTCCCACTGGAAAAGCTCACCTGGAGATGCTGTCCCTAAGGACCACTGGCAGGAGAGGCAGCTGTCCCTCAGAGCTGGGCAGTTTCACTCCACAGCAGTTGTAGCCAGTGAGTGCTGCTGAGCATCTGGCAGATGCTCAGGTTTCAGAGTGTGGCTGTACAGGTGAGTAGGGTGACACAACCATGCACAACACCCATCACTGAGCTGGCGTTGCCTTCCCATCCGATTCCTTCTTGGGCTTCAGCTGCTCTGTTTGACAAATGTGTGAAACCTTTGGAGAGCTTCAGCCTTGGGTGCAGCCATGGACTCAGCTCAGCATGTGGGGAGTGAGGAGTACCCTGGTTGGAGGATGGATTCTGCTTCAGGAACTGCAGCTGCCCAAAACCTGTAATGGGGTGTGAATCTCAAAGACCTTAGAGGAAATTAAATATAAGCTCTGCAATCTTGGAGGCTTGTGTTGAAGGAGAGGATATAGCTAAGAAAAGGAACCTTCAGAAGCTGTGATTGTTCTGCAGTATTTCTGTTTGGCCTGTATGCAGAAGGGTCTGAACACCGCTTGTGCAGATAGATTTTGTGCCTTCATATTCAAGTGAAGTCCTGGCTTAATGCAGGTCATCTGCACCATGGTAAATGTTGTCTTGCCAAATCAATATATTTGAGGAGGGGTTTTCACCACATTTTCATGGCTGAGTATTTTACTTGTTTTATGCAACTAATATCTTGCAACTGATGCTTAGAAATTTTTAGAAGCAATAACCAATATTATGTAAAAAGAAAAATATCAACTAACAAAGCAGTCAACTGTTTTCATTTAAATGTACCTACCCCATGGATCAGATGCATCAAAGTTCTTCAGGTGTCTTGAGAGCTCTGTAGGTGTCATTGCTGCTCTCAGTCTGTGAGAAGAATTATAAATGCTATATACCTTTTAATTAAACAAAATATCTTGCAAATTAAAGACATGCTCTTGCACATCAAAATTTAGTTAGTATCCATTTTTATTGTGTGTACTATGGCTCTCTAACAGCCTTTTGAGTCCACAGCCATCTGAACACACATTGCTGGTTCCCTTTTCCCCTACATTTTAGGCATCATGTGTTAGATTTTGTCACATCCAAGGGGAAGAAATTCTGTAACTGACAGCTAATACTTAAACAGATCTCCTGCTTAATATTCTTTCTGCTTACAAACCCCTCAAAATATATTGGTGTGTCCTGATGAAGGCAGAAGACCAGTTTTGGACACTTGTGTGACATACGTCTTACTATCTTACGTAGAAAACTTGACAGTGAATGACAGAACACCTTAGAGGGATCTAAGAAGATGATAAAAGCAACAGCTTTCACATGAATACAGAGTCTAGCTCCTAACAGTTACAAGCTTTTTTTACATGCATCCTTGTAATTTGACATTTATAATTCATTGTAGTGCTGAATCTCTGTCAATTTCTCACCGTCAGGTTCTCTATACGTGGATGTACATGTCCTTTCTAATTAGTATATCTATTAGAACATTTAATCTCATCTCTCAAACTTATTATGCAGTTGCATATTGATCTGTTACATATCAATAAATGCTTTTGGTACAACAGTTCTATGTTGCTCCTCTCTCTGAACAGGTGCCTATATCTTCTCTTTTCCTAGTTATAAACCCATTTTGCAAAACAAAGCACATTAATTCACAATGGATTTAATAACAGGTACAAATAAATATCCTGCAGAGAAACATTAACTCTTGGAATTATGTTTTACATATATACACACACACACAAACACACAGTGCATCTTTTATTGTGCATAGCATCTTCCTCATATGGAACACCTAAGACCTTTTCTGAGGCATTGATGTCTTTGCAACACTGATAAACATTAGACCCATTTTATCCTTGGAGAAGCACTACAGAAATATTGCAGAACTCACTCAACGTAAGCAAAGAAAACAGTGAGACAGTTGCAGGCAGAGCAAGTCCTGAGGTCTCAGCACCTGACCTGAAGCCCACTGGAAAACACAATAAATATGAAAATCAGGTTGCATCTGCAGGCCCCTGTTCCAGGACTGACCTTTCACTGCTCGCTCATAATTTTGCATTAGCAACTTGGGTGGTGCCATGCCATTGCCTGATAGTCCTGTTTATTAGTTAACTTCGTTGAGATTTAATTTAATTGAAATGGAAGTTTTCAGTGTCATGTTAAAACACACAATGAAAGACATACTTTTTGTTAACAGTCATACCGATACTGAAGCCAAATGAAGGATTTATTTTAATGTTTTTAATACTATGGCTTTGTATTTGAAATAGAGGATATTCAAGTGGTTGTACTGCTTCAAGCACAAAATTAAAACTTCCCTTCTACTGGTATTTAAAAAGATATCTCAGGGAAGAATTCAAAGCAAACTTTTTACAGCTTTCAGCTGATCAGAAGAAAATGTATTATGTACAAATACTGAAAACCATTTTAAAAGCTCTTAATGTAACTTGTGGTTTTGACAGATAACAGGTTTACATTGAAAAGAAAACAAAACCCAGTAGCAGATCAGAAGAACTTGCCCATACAGTTTAGAAGAGTACACAATAGGGATAAAGACTATTTTAAAGAAAAAGAGAGCATACATGTGGATGTCAGTCTAATGTTCATCCTGTTCAGTGGAAGAGCTGTGAGTGTTACATGCAACCAGCTCTGTCCTGACAGCCTCAGACTTGGGGAATACAGGGCAGATCCTGAGCTGCTTCCTCTAAAGGCTTCCTATTTAGTCACACAGTATTTTCAATGGGGAAGAGAATCTGCTCAGGACACTACTTTCACAAATATTGGTGATTACTTCTGCTGACGTATAAAGCAGATGTAAACAACACAAGAGAGATTGTATGTACCTTCTTTTTTTTCTTTGGGTCTAATTATTGATCTGCAAAGTTCCACTTGGTTTTCACAAGTTTAATACAAGAAATGGAAGAAACAAAGGGGTTTTTTTGCATCTCTGTAGTCTCAGCATCTTTTTCGAATGACCTTGATGGTCCTTGTGGGGGGTTTACCTCTTTATATGGCTTTAAATGTCTTCTAAAATACAGTCCTAGTAGCACCTATTAAAAAAATTATTCTTATGAAGAGGTGCCCTGGAAAATATAAATAGCATCATATAGCATATAAATGTTCCTAAATACAAAATGGAAAGCAAGTGATTAATTTATTAATTTTAAATTTAGAAGAAAATATATGCATAATATTTTATATTTATACTCTCAGTGTGCTTATATATATATATATGTGTGTGTGTGTGTGTGTCTGTGTGTTAATCTTTAAGAACCACACTAGAAATCCCTTCTGTCCTTTAATATCTGACTTGGGAAAAATTCCTATTCAGTCAGTGAAGATTTTCAGTAAAGCAGAAAATGATTAAGGATTTTAGAATACATTGCCCGGGTCAGAAGTGTCTTTGGAAACAAGACAAGTCTGTGATTTTTCAAGATTTTTTCCACAGGAACTGAATATGAATTGGAGGGTTTCCAAATCTGAGAAGAATGGTGCATTGCCACAGCCTTACTCACAGAAAATCACGAAACAGTCCCAAAGAAACATTATAGCTTCATTGCAAAAGTTTGTGTAGCTTAAAAAGTAGGGTAAAAAGTTTTTTCATGAATGTGAAATACAGTTTATCTATGAAGATAATATGTTTTTTGATTAAGAATTCTCTTGGTCCCAAGTCCCCGTTTTGCTGACTTTTTTGCTTGGCCAGGCTTCCTATTGCCATTTCTGAGATCTGCGAGTGTGAATCTCCAATTTCAACATCCTTAAATGCAGAGTTCTTCCAGCATTTGCCTAAATCAGGCCATGCCACAAAACTTCCTCTTATGTTCTGCTTTATAGCAGAGAATCTGTGCTTTGCCCTGAGGCAGGTGGGCTGCCCCTTCAGGGATCAAACAGCCAGGCTTCTCAGAGCCTATATCTTAGCTTAGGTCTGCAGTAACATGAAGTGCACTTTGTACTTGTGAACATTTACATACAGTATACGAGAAGTGCTGCAAGAGAAAGTTCAGTGGTGTGAGCCTATGTATCATTCTCTTTGATATATCTGTCCTATTTTCTGATCCTATTACTTCAGATCAGCTCTAAGTCTCATATCTAAACAGTCAGTCCAAAGGGAAAGTGCCTATTTACAGGCTGGATTAAGAGCTTTAACAAAAGGCAAGGCAGAAAGCCATTCATTTACTACATAAGAAGAATAATGTCTTTGTATTTTATCACTTGCCAGCATCTTCCAAATCTTTTTCTTTGTGTTGCTCCCCCTCCAAACAGAAAGTAGAATGGGAAATTCCCATTTTACAGAATAGATCAAGAAAAGGAAAAAAGTATATTGTGCAACTTTCCCTTTTTACTTCTAATGGATTTACTTTTGCTTCAGCCCTCAGGGCTCCTGCAAGCATATGTGTTCAGCTGAAACCCCACATTGCTGCCTTGCTAGACCTTTTCCCAAGACTTTTTCTTAAGAAGCAGGTATTTGGAAAAGAACAAGAATGGAAGATGAGGGAAGTGCTGGAATGAGCAAAGACTGAGTTCCCTCAGCCAAGCCAAAGACCAGTCCCTATCCAGAGCACAGGCAAAGGGAGGAGATGCCCCAGCCACTGGTGGAGGGGACAGGCAGTGGGCAGAGAAACATATGGCACAGCAAGAAATGCAGCAAGAGAGAACGAAGCAGATTCAGTCCCAAAAGGTCAATAACACAGCACATGGAGCAACGTGGAGGGAAGCAGGGAGCCTCTTCTCTCAGGCAGCCACTACACAGCACATCCTGCCTGGGCCTTCTTGAACAAGAACTGCAAGTCTCCAGAGACTTAGCAAGAGAGGTGTGAAAAACGACTGCTCCATCTTGGATTATTTATCTTGGGGAACAAGCTAAGATAGAAAACAATTAATGGTTAGTAGAGGGTAATCAAAATTTTCCATTTTTGAGATATCTAAATATTTGCTTTAATTTCTTTTTCAATCTATTTGTTTGCTAAAACACTTTTGAAACAAAATCCATAGTTTCAAAATTATTGAAGGGAACATTTGTAACTACTTATGAAAACAAGAAACCTATTTTTTAAGAGAAAGAAGAATCAAACTTTCTTCAACATAAGTTATGGTAAAACAAAAGTCAGTAGTAAGTAAGGATGAGCTTTAAAAAACAAACAACGTTCCCAATGATACACCTGAAAGGAAAAAAAATTGAAGGCAGACAGAACAGAGTGGAGTCACAAGTAAAGCATTACTTTGTGAATCTTTTCTCAGGCTAATTTCCCCAGTCTGGCTCAGATTTGCAACGTTTGCCCTGGCTGAGCTTATAAATGCAAAATTCTTATTAACTTTTACTCCTTGCAACTTGCCCCAAGCCCGCCTGCAGCATGGGGAGCTGCACCAGGGGCTCCATCCTCCGGTCCCAGGCACAGTCTTGGCATCGGGGCCCTTTGCCAGCATAGCCCTGCCAGGCCCTGCACCCCCGCCTTCTTTTGTACATAGTTTTGTGACTCCTTACAGCTCCATTTCGTGGCTCAGCTACTCAACCCCAGCACCTTTCTTCACCTTGTGGTAACATTCCTCTGCTCTAAACCCCATCCTAGCAGGCAGTCTCAGGCAAAATAATTCCCCAGCCTAGTGGCCTCTTCAGTGTGTGTATTAACCCAAATCACTTGTCTCAGCCACCCAGGGTGAATGATCCCTCATTACCTCTGCTCTGGGAGATGGATAACACCATCCTGACAGTTCAGGGTGGGTTTCATCTCTGCAGACACTTTCGTGATAAAACAATTAATCATGTCAACCAGCATTTTTCATTAGAACATCAGTGTGGGTAGCATATTTTTAATAGCATTCATTCTCATCGGTGCCTGTTTGGTTCATCTTACATTCTCACAATTAACTGAATTACCAGTTTCAGAGACTGAAGGAATTTCTTCCACGTTTTTCCATTTTTCCTCAATTCATCACAACATTGGCATGGATTCTTTAGGCATTTTGTTTTTATCTGTAATATGACACTTCAGCAAACTTTATTTAAAAGAATGCCTACCGTAGCATATGGATACTAACTTTGTTGCCACGGAATCTGTTTTAATGGCTCATTAGTGTTGTGACATTTGATCTCTTGCTCTTTATCTCATTACCTGTAAGGCTCTGAGATGTGTTGGAAGGCCTGTGGTATGAGGTGTAGTATACAGCACATATTTAGTAGAAAAACACACTTGACTGCAGAAGGAGGGAACTGGCTTTGATGCCTCAACTGGTCCCTTCCCAAATGAGCTTCCCAAGGACCTCCCCCATTTTCCAGTAGATGCAACACTTCTGGTTTATTTCAGTAGGAGCTATACCAATGCAAGATTATAGCTTATTCCAGTGGGAGCTATATTAATCCAGGATTAAAGCACATATTTCCTTCTGCTTTCCTACATTCAAGAATGAAGAGGCACATGTCCAATGTGGGCTCTTTCCCCAGAAACAATAAGAGAAATCCTTCAATTTATTTTACATTTCCCCTCATTGCACGTAGCTTCTCTTTTGCCTTTCTTAAATGTCTCTTACCTTTTTGCAAAACAAGAGGACTCATCACAGCTTTTAAATGGTCATAGGCACTACAATATGAGGCAGTGTATTCCACGTTAAATCAATTAAACCTAATTAGAGTGAGGGATGAATACAATCTACCCGACAAATACTCTATTGTGAAATTTATTAAAATTCGTAGCTTAGAGGTGTGAATGCTTCTTTAAGAAAGGTACTTATGTTATCCCCAAAATAGCACCAGTATCATGTGATGTTCCAGTTGCTATGGTTACCACAAATTTGTTATTTAATAGCAGAGAAAATAGATGCACAAAACATGCTAATTATAACTGGTACAAATTTCTCTAAATGTTTTATATGAATATGCATGCATGTTTTATGCATAAGGAATAGGAATGCCCGTTTTCAAATAATTCTTCAAGTTTTTAGAAGCATTTTAGTAACTGGCAGGGAAGTACCTTGTGTGGTTCTCAGCAATGAAGGAGAAGGAGACTGAGAAATTGAAGATGGGCACTTTGTCTAAAACCATGCAGTTTTCTATTCAAACAGCAGAAGAATCCTGAAAGTGCAAGAGGTTTAAATTTGTTGAACCTTGTACTTTCCCAGCGGGATTTGCTTTGGTTGTTCTTCTCTTTGCAATGTTGAAATTGCAAAGAGATTGAGTCCCTGAGAAACAGTTGCCGGACCATTTGAAGTGAAGCTGCATTTTATGAAATTATGTTAATCTAACCCTGATACAGAAACCAAAGTGTTCCAATCACTGCCAGAATCAATACTGCTCGATACAACTACAGCCTCCCTCTGCCTGGAGCTCCTGGGCTCCCACCTGTGTGCAGCGATGCGCTGGCTCCACAGGAGGGTCCCTGCTGCTCCTGCTGTACTGGTTGACAGCACGATGCACCTCAGTGTGCCCCACTCCTGCCGGCTCCTGCTGCAGGGCCTGCAGGGGCCTCCATGGGCTGGGAGCTCAGGTGGCACTTGGCAGAAGCACAGCCTGTGAGTGCAGCATGGAAAGGTGCTGCTGTGGATTTGTGTATTATAAGGAGAAATAGGCGGGGCTGGCTCTTGTTGTGCAGAGGAGAGATGGAAGGGATATGTACGCAAACAAATCTCGTATAATTCCACTTTCCTTTCTGTTCTCCACCAGATGCTCCCGGAGGTAAGTCTGGGGGACACAATGCAGGCAGTACTTTTAAGTGCTGGAACTGTAAAACTCACCAGTCTGACAGGGTCCTGGGGAGGAGCAAGAGAAATCTCATTCCCTTCATTGGGCTGTCTCTGGCCACGGTCAAAAGACTCTCAAGCCTAAACTAAACAAAGATATGATTGCGAGTTGTGGGAAGAAAGTAACTGGCTCACAGCTAGTGCAGGAAAGCTACAGGCACTCGTGCTGGCAGTGGCACTGTGTGCAGAGCCAGATGCTGTTCAGGGCTCTGCTGGGTCAGTGCCTCACCACCCAGAGCTGGGCAAGCCCTGGCCACTCATCCAAATTCCCACCTCTCCCCAGAGAGAGGAGGATGGTGCTCATGCCTTTGGGGCAGGAGTATCATATAGAAGGCTCTGCCGCACTTGGGGGTCACTGCTGAAAATGTCACCACTGTCACATGAAATCAAGCCCTCTCATCTCATAGAGGCTTTTATCTCTTCCCTTACAAGGATGTACCAGCTGCAGGCAGAATTAAAGTCGTGTGCATGCATTTTGCTGACAAATGGCCGTATTTAATGGCACAGATACTGAAGGCACTTACTGATACTGCTGGTTTCTCCCTTTCACACCCAGAGCACATGCTAGCTGGCTGCTGTATTTCAGATGTTGTAGCGTGTCAGTGATACCGACTGAAAAACCTTCTTGTGGCTTGGTGTCATGCTGTGTTTGATATCAGCTGTAACAAGAAAAAATGTTGCGGCACTGTAATTCTGCTTGATGCAAGGTAGTCTTTGATCTTTACCATTTTGCAAAGATTATAATATACGCTTAGTTTGATAACTAATATCCTTTCATCAGAGTCACATAAAGTGGAAGGAAAATTGGCAACTAAACTTTTGAAACTTCTCTGGTGCAGGTGTAGATGTTTTCAAAGCAAAAGGTTAAATAATAGGATAAAAGCCCCACTAGCCAACTTATAAGCAGATGTGAATAACAAGAACTTACTAAAGCAGCCTTTTGGGGCTGGTTTCTGTGTGTGCATGTGCATCATAGCAGCAGCAGGGCAACCAGCTTCTGGCAGAGGCACTGCAAATGGGAGAGCAGTAAGAGAGCTGGGGGCTGCTGGGCCAGCTGTGACTCCCAGCCTTACACAGAAGAAGAGGGGAATTCATGGTGGATTTATTTCATCTCTGTAGAGAAATTCACTCAGAGAAATTCAGAGCTGAGGGAGCCACATATGTAACAGTGCTCACTCACTTGTCTGGCTGTGGAATGGACCCTCAGACAGGGGTGGAGGCTCAGCCCTTCCAGCCGCCTAGAACAACCAATAGACAGCACATGACATCTTCAACATATTTTCTTCAAATTAGAGCCCTTTAGGTGAGCTAGGACTTAAGTTTCCAGGTGCCTTTCTAAAGATTTTAAGAAAGAACTTAAATTATATTGCTTTTTTTTATGCTTTTTAATTTGAATGGTTATTTGGATGCAGCAAAAATGAGCAAACCCCAGGACCACAGCCATGAGAAAGTGTTCTCATCAGGTAATCATTTATTAAAACATTTTAACCAGCTGCTATGAACATGATTGTCACTGGAAAATGACAGAGAAATATGTGGTCCCATCTGCATTATCAAGCCAGGAAACATTCCACTGTAGGAGTTTTTCTTCATTATCCTTGCACTTCCATATACAGAACAGTACACCATATACAGAACAAGGCCCCTAGTGGGGTCTTGGGATGGGAGCAGAACCCTGAAAGGGGAGATGCAGCCCCGTGTGCTCCTCTGCTTTGTGGCTTTGCACTGCTCCAGGCTGCTTACCTTAGACCATGCCTCTCACACAGCCTGGGGGGCAGTGCAGTTTTTATTTCACCCAAATGTGGACAGCCTTTAAAGTAAAGCTATTTACAGCTGAGCTCAGGTTTGTGGCAGGGGTTTGCCAGGCCTGTCTCAAGGGGATGGGCACACTGGCAATGGGATTTAGCATTCAGTGGTACTCTGCCAAATCCATGAAAGATTTTGCATGGCAAGAACAGGGTGTAACTCCAAGGCCATGATTATTTTCCATGTAAATGTCCGTTTTGGTTTGTGCTTAAATGATTATCTGTCATTGATTTGTGTGCCTAACTACAACTGCTTCAAGCTGTTTTCAATTATTCTGTTCTCAATACGATGCGATCCCAAGGATCAGCCATACCGAGTGCCACAAACCACCTTGCAGCAACAGAGTCATAAACTGAAGAGGATAGAAAGGATTTTAATAGGAGATTAAAAGGAAAAAGTGACTCATTGTATGAGAGAAAAGAGGGAGTGCGCAGGCTTTGACTGCAGGAGAGTTGCTTTGTGATGCCTCTGAGTATACTGGGGACCCCAGGTTAATATAATAATTCTTCTTTCCTTATCATGCAGATCTCAGGTAATGATTGCATAATTAGGGGTATATTTAAAAACAGGTTTTAAATGTAGCATGTGTTCTGTCTTTGCAGTAACAGGAGGCGGCTAGCTGCAGTGTAACATTGTACAGGGCTTGTTTCCTTGCCTGCTGAATTCTCTTTGCAAGTTTTATGCTTCTTTTTCTGTCTTTCTAATTGAAAACCTGCACCTTTGGCGAGAAACTGTATTTCTCCTTGGCAGTCCTCTCTTTCATCAGGACTGATATTTTAAGAGTAAACAAAGTTCATCTACACCAAATCCTGTGTCCTCCAGAGGGGGTAACCTGAACTCTCCCAGACCTAGCAACTAGGGGATACACAACACTGCTTGTCAACAGCTGCTCCAAGGTTTATCAGCGAGGATTGGTAACACTCTTACAGCAATCAGGATCTGAGAGTTCTCCAGTGTTTCTCTTAACACATACTAGGAAAAGTCTTCCTATCTTGGGCTAAGATCCTAATTGTTGCAGAATAATTAACTACCTACACTCTTGCAGTAGCCATTTGTGACTGTATCCATCAACTGTGAAAATATGACTGTTATTGAATTTCTAAGAACAGCAATTAATATTCTGAATTTCAGCCAATTTAAATATTTGAACTTTCTGAGTGCACAGTTGAGATGAATGACATGGAGAAGCACACTCAGATTAAATCCTCTGTGCATTCTATCAATACAGAGAATAGAAAAATAAATTATTTGTCTGACATACAGATACATATATATATATTAGCAGGTAAAATCAAATGTGTTATCACTATCTGCACTCTGCTATGTATATTTTAAAACATTATGAGTGGATAGGTACATACACAGCAGTAGTTTAAAAGAGATAAGCATCATTAATTTCCACATAGCTATATGTTTTCATGGACTTCTTAACCTTCTAATATTAAGTAAAATAGCAACTACAGCACTATTCTATATCCTTGGGAATATCACAGTTTTGAAACATTTCTGTTTAAAACCAGAAAATGCCACTGCAGTAAAGATTGGGGCAGCAAGGAAGTGGGGATTGGACTTCCAGCTGATCTTCAGGACTTGCTTGATCTGAACTGATTGAAGCCCCAGAGGGAGGCACAGTGCCACCAGGAAGAGAAATGCCTGCAGAGCAGGATGCGGAACCCAATGCCACCTGCCAGGCTGCCCTGGCAGAGGCTTTCTACCTCTTTTGAGTTTCTGGGCGTCAGGAAATTTGCTGACAATGTGGAGTGGTAACTCTTCTTCTGGAGACAGCTGGCTCACCGTATATGAGAAACCTCTATTTCTTTTTCTAGGCCAATATTCAAAAATCTGTCAGATCACTTTAATCTGTTGAATTTTGAGCAAATTCAAATGAAATATGCCAGTCTCCAAAGCAAAGCCAAACTCTAAATGCCCCAGTACTGAATCTCTAAGATCAATAAAAACAACAGGGATGTCTGCAGTAGCTTTCTCAGAACAGAATGTTGTTGACTTTAAGCAAAACTTTTATATAACTAAGCTTTTCCCATGGTACACCATACCCTTGTAACCAGTCTTCAATCTCTTCTCTAACTTTCCATAATAATAAGATGCAAGGAAGCTTGCCCAAATGGAAAAAAAAAAAAAACAAAAAACGGGAGTATGCACAAAGAACCAAGAATCCCCATGGGGCAGTGGAGGAAAACACTGTGAAACAGGATGTGTCATCTGATGTTCTCCTATTGCCATAATATAGGGGGAGTGAACAATTATTTTCCAAAAAAGAAAGGTGGCTACCCCCAGCTGAATCTCAATTATTCTGGTGAGGTTCAACATACCACTACTTTTAAACTGAAAACGAAAATGGTCTGAATAGAGACAATTAGTTGAAGGGCTATGGCAAATAGCTCAGATATGTGTTGGAACTCCACCTGCAAAAGCATTTTAGAACCTATCAAGCTATGCTCTTTGACCTTCCATGTAGGAGGATTGCATCTTTTGTGTCTCAAAGTTCTCACTGACAGCTACGATTTGAAAGAAATCGCCTCGTTTTTACACAGTTTAAAATGTACAGTGGTAAAGAACAATTTCCTGAATGCAGATAAGTGAGCCCAGAGTGGCTCTGACATAACTCAAAGGCCGTTGAGTTATGAGAAGATGAAGAGATTTATCTTACCTTGTGACTTGTACTTGCTTATTAAGAAACACAGCAGAAAACCCCAGAGGCAGCGAGGTGCCAGGGCGTACGGTGGGAAACAGCGGGGCAAACACAGCCTCATGGAAAAGGGATTAGAAACACCTCTCCAAAAGGACCCAGGGGGTGCGTATGTACAGTGAGTGAATCAAACCTCCAAGTACCCAGCTCACTTCTGCACTGAAAGCCTCTGACACCAAAAAGTGACTAAACGCTGAAAGAGAAGAGAGAGAGCAAGAGGGGACAGAAAGAGATGGGACGTTCCTGCTGGTGGGGGCAGCCCCAAGCTGTTTCAGCAGTGGCTCTTACGCAAATCTTGCAAGATGTGCATGAGGAGGCTAGTGGAAGGACGGAGAGTAGGGAGCAGGTCTATTTCCTGCAGCACCTGAAGTGCACAGATAAATATGGAAATACTCCAGTAAATACAGTCATAGGGCACAGCCTGCAGTTCAGCAGCCTGAAATACTACTGTGAGGAGACAGCAAAAAGGAATGGTCAAAGTACTATCACTCATCCGTGTTCTCCACAGCAATGCCAATGTTTTCGGTACTGCCGAGTTGCCCACAGTAAATGCCCCTCAGGAGGCAGGAAGACCTGCTGCCCTGGCAGGGCTGGCTCCTGCCCTGTGCACTCACACTGGGCCAGCAGCCATCTGACATGCCAGTGTACATCATACTTAAATAACACAGCTGTAGGAGTGCTTTGAATTGCCATAAAAACATCAGAAATGTCTTAGACTGATGTGCAAGTATATGTATTTAATGAGAACTGGGCCATTTGCTTGAGAAAACTCCTGAATTGACCGAGCAATTTATAAAGCAAAATCCCTTTTTTTTTTTTTTTTAACTGAATACCTTGTCATTGGAAAGCAATAGAGAGTCCTCCCCTTATCACAGAGCTCCCCTTCAGTCACAGCCCTGGGGCTGCTAGATAGCTCATTCCTGTGATATACTTTAATAGGGGGCATTCTTTTTTAGTAAGTCCAAACAAAACAGTTAATAAATCCAAAGAGCTTCCTATCAGTATATCTCTAATTCTTGGCTTTCACTTTGGCAGCGCTGATCATCTTCTTCAAACTCATGGCATTCTCATAACTCTCTTTAAATAATGATCTGTGTTTCAGGCTTTGATTCAACACTGACTCAACTTTTCTGCATGTTTGGCTGCACAGCGTCTGCCACTGAGTCACATCTGATTTACACTTGAGATAAACGACATCATCCAGCATAGCCTCTGACTCTGAGAGGAGCACCCACTAATCCACATTGCCAACAGGGTTTTCCATCACCATCAGTCTGGAGGATGCCAGCCTGGTTTTGGTCTCCGTGGAGATTGTTATGAAATATATTAATCCATCATCTGTTGGTTCCCAAAAGGGTCTTTGGAGTTTAGCACCTCCATGAACTTCACACTCCTTGAAAGAGGCAATAGCTATGGATTTCTCAGTCGGAACAGGGAGGACTCTTTAAGAAGTGGTCACCTTTGCCATGGCTTAGGGGAAATCTCTGAGACAAGATAGCTCTTCAATGTGTGTATAGTTAATATATCTTTCACAGTATTTTTTCCTTTTTTTTTTTTTCATTGGCAGTCCTTAACACTTTTCTCCTTCCACTTTCTGGTGACATTGCAAAATATCCATACTAAAGTGCATTCTGTTAGCAAAGTAAAATGGCAGAATTGTGTATTTTAAGTGGAAGTGTAAATGACATACTTGCAAGAGCTGGTCAAAACACAGAACCTGAACAAGTATTTATGGGAAAGGCAGCTATTTCACATCCACTGTAAATGAGAGCATCGTCAGGTATCCAAATGTGCCAGAATAGAAAGACTTAAGAAAAAAAACCTAAAAAAAAGTCAGTAGAAATTTAACAGTGCAACCCTGAGATTTCCCAAACAGGCTCTAGTGTGATAGCAGCAGCTGTGGATTGCACTAGCAGGATCCACAGAGACCCCCCTGCTATCACCCTTTGCACAGCAGGACCACCACCAACTGTAGCATTGGCCTGACTGGACAATTCCACCATACGAAGCTCCCAGCCATGTCCTCTCAGCTTTAAACTTAAGTTTTGTTAGAGAGTTTGGTACTGAATATTGAAACTCACAACATCTGGGGAGTGGGCAGGGAGGCTTCTGACACACCGCATGTGATGAATAGTTCCCCCAACATAGCTGAACTTTCCTGTGATTTCACTTTATATTTACAAGATATTTTATTGTGCTAGATCTTATCTTAAAGATGAAAAATTAATAGTTAAAATCCTATTCTCTATATCAAAGCATCTCTTCACTGTTTGTAATGAAACACTGACTCTTACCTAAGTTTTCTGTTCAGACTGTCCAAGAATTCAAGTGTTTCATTATAAGAGAAGCGGTAGATGTTTTGATCTAGAGAATAAGAGGTTTCAAATATTTGCGTAATAGCTATCAAAGCTAATTATTAAAACAAAAATAATAATATAAAAATTGAGGATAATAAAACAGTAGAATATTAAATAAGTAGTAAAAGCGCCTGGGTTGATTAATACCATGCCATATTCTCACACTAATAATATTAATGAAGAATAACTGCTTATATTATCATAATGTGTATGTGTGTGTGTATGAGTATAATGGACTTCTGCCCCATGAGACCTGATTGTGGGCTGAGCCTCAGACTATTAGGCAAAATAGAAATATGGTACAAGCTCCTAAAGCCTTACAACATAAGGCAAGAGACAGAAGAGGGGCACAGAAGAGAAATGGTGTCATACACAGGGGAACATGGGACGATAGCAACAGGACAGGCAGCAAATGAAGAGCTCAGCACTAGATAGGAAAAGAGGGCACAGGGACTTTCACTGTGGGATGGGGAGGAGGATGGTCCCCTCAAAAGTGGGAGGAGCAGGGGGTGCAAGTCTGGGCCCCCAGCATGAGGGCAAATGAAGCTGGCATCAGGGTCACCCCAGCTGGGAGTACTAAGCAGCTGTTGATAACTGGAACCAAACTGACAGAGCATGAAAATGAGGACAAATTGGTAACTTTTGGTCCAATGCTGAAAGAGGAGATGGAAGAGGGATGGACATAAAAATGGGAGATTGGTGGCTTAAGAAAATAGTACTTACAGTGTCATTTTAAGTGGGCATCAAAAGGCCTACGTTGCATTTGTCAAGGCTGGACAAAAAATGTGTTGCACTAATTGAGACATAGAAGATGCTACACAAGGGCCTCAGCCATGGGATGGACAGGAAAGGCAACATCTTAGTGATGCTAAGAAGGAGCAGTCAGTGGAATTATGCCATATCCTGGGTATGAGTACCTATAAAGGGCCTGAGTCAAAGATGACACACAAATTATGGGCCTGAGTGACAAGCAGGGCAGTAAGGTTGTCTGCCGTGATCAAAGAGGGGACTAGCAGGGAACACATGAATTGGTGAAGATTAAAAGTTCTGTCTCTTCCACATTGGGCTTGAGTTGTCAGACTGTCGGCTACATGCAGTGACAGGGAAACAAGCTCAGAGATGAGGCTGGACAGAAGACAGATGAGGAGCACACAGGTAGATATGCAAGTTAGTTGTGCAGGTACAGTAACTGATCGTGTGTTTGCAGATGAAATTATCCAGAGATGCAGAAAGGTGGAGAAAGAGAAGGCAAAGAGGACTAGATTCTGTAAGATGAGCACAAAAAATAGTAACGCTAGTGACATAGCATAAAATTACACTGAAACAATAAATACACATGAATAATTTAATTCCAAAAGTTTTTGAGTTTATCTAATTTTTCCAAATGGAATTTTCCAAAGGGTCATTTGAAAAATATTCCTTTTTTTTTGAAGAAAATGTCACCCAAATTAATGTAATTTCATGAATATGTCAATTTTGACCAAAATCTTATTTTGCAGTGGAAAAATGTTTCAACAACAAAAAACCCCAAAATTCAGAGCAGTTTGCTATTAGCTCTAAACATATATCCTACTACTGCCAAGTAATATCTTTCATTATCTTTTTTATATCTCAAACCATGTTAAAAAGAGTCTAGAGGTTTTGCTGATTCTATTGTAATCAATCCTGTCACAGCTGTTATCGGATTTATCTCGGGATCTGAACACCAGTGTTTTTCATTGTTGTTTTACATTTTCTTCATGATTGTACAGCTAAACAGTCAAGAGTCTAAGAAAATCTAAAATATGCTAAAGTGAACAAATAAATATATCAAATGACTAAAAAATTATCTATAAAGCTTTCTTGGCTCCAAATAAACAATTACTTATTTAGTGGACTTCAATGAAATGCAGGTCTATCCAGGTATGAAATAATTTTAAAATTATAGCAGAGTAAAGTGGGCTCCTACTTATCTGGCTTCATTTGGTATAGAAGTTATTTTATTTATCAGAACAAAAGCATGCAAGCATGGGAGACCCAAGTGACACCATGAATGAAATCAGACAAGATTTTTACACTGCAGAAAAACCCACCCAGAACCAAGTGCCACACATGCCTCATTCTTTCAGAGCCCTGTATAAAACTGCTCAGCTGATGCACAGCACTGCTTATAAATCATGCATACATCTTGTAGGCTTCAGAGCAGTATGGACAATAAAACGGAATTAAGATGTTTAATGAGGGGAGATGCCTCTATAAACTGGTGTCTGTCTTTCCTTATTTCTCACATTCTTTAGGATATAATTGTCTTTCTTTTTATCCTATCTTTCATCATTTCTCTGACTAACAAGTATCCCAGCCTTTCCTCCTAAAGGATATGATTAGTTACAGCATTAGGCACATGCAAAAGATCCATCTTCCCATTTCAGGTAGTATACGTGTGCTTCATAACTTTACCAGCTTTGCTGCATGTGTTAGACAGGTTTGCATGGGTTACCTCTACTGATGCATGATGGTTTTTGTCTTTTTTTTTTATACCCTTTTAAAACCCTTTTTATACCCTTAACACATTTTAAACCCTTTCCCTCTCCTTGTACCCTTAACACATATCCCTTGTACCCTGTACCCACATACCTATTATTCTTGTAGCCTGATCCTTAGCTTAGTTTAGGGGTCCTACAAAGCCAAGAAGATGAAACACACACAGTAAAACGTCAACAGCTCTACACTATCTCAGAACTACAGGCTCCAGCCTTGAATGGAGCTTCTTTCCCTGGAACATATTTTGTAAACTGTACTGGAATATCATTGGAGTGGTGGGGTGTAACTAGAGCAGGGGTACAGTTACTTCATCTATTAAGTTTCTTATTGGGGGATTTTAGATAGATATGCTAATTTGTGAAGTCCATAAAAATTGTATACTCGGGGTACTCGGGGTGCTTGTGCTCGTGCTCGGTGCGCTCGGATACGTGGGGTACCCGGGTGCTTTCCACTGTATTTCCATCTGTGATGGGCCTTGCACCCAGGATCCTATTAAAACCAAGGCAAATACCCTTTTCCCTGCTACTGCTGTGTCTGCCTCATATTTTTTACCAGCCGAAAAGACAGCACTACTACTGCTGTGGTATTTCTCTGAAGCATATGCAGCTGGTTAAAACTCCCTGACTAAAGCTGCCTTCCCTGCATGCAGGCGACAGAGGCTGATGTGCCTAGTATTGCCTGTGCCTTGTTGCCCCCTCATTGCCCCTGTGCCATTAGACAGCATCACTTATAATATCATGTCAGTTGCGTCATTAATAAAATGACAAAATAAAACTTGAATTACCACTCTCTGATGTAGTTTACTGGAGCATTAATACATTTCTTGGGCTACTGAAGTCATTCAGCCTTTGCAGTCATGTCGCACAATGCATCTGATGTATTATTAATGTCCCAGTAAAGCACACCCTGTTGTGTCTTAATGCTGTGGCATAAGATGCCTGGCAAAATAAACAGCTATGTAAAGCAGAGAGTGACGACTGTTAGAGAGATGAATGGGGTGACATTACAGCTTTGTGCACCATGCCCATGGCTCTGGCAGTCTCAGGGATGCCTCACTAAGGTTTC
The DNA here is from genome assembly GCA_013397935.1 of Dasyornis broadbenti. Classification (NCBI taxonomy): domain Eukaryota; kingdom Metazoa; phylum Chordata; class Aves; order Passeriformes; family Dasyornithidae; genus Dasyornis; species Dasyornis broadbenti. Next base: position 180,478 of record VZRN01003030.1, read on the forward strand.
ACTGTGTACATTCTACAGAAGACTTTTTCCTGAGTGTTTATAAACATCTATTATTTGTGAACCGGTTCTGCTCTGCATGATGCTTCATGGGTAAGTAAGGGAAACATTTCCTGCCCTGAGGAGTTTATGCTGGCTGCTCTGTGTACCATGACCATGCATGGGTCCAGGCAGGCAGGCAGAGGTGCAGGCAGGACAGCTCTCTGTTTGCAGCCCCCGACCTCACTGTGATCACCTCCCCACACAGGCCATACCTGACCCGTCAGGGAAGAGACTAAATAAACTGAGGCAGCAGCATCATTCTGGACTGCTGGCATTTCCATACTGCTTATGCAGAGTCTACATCTGAGATAAGCTGTACCTCGCTGAAACAAGTGCTCAGATAATCTGCACCCTCATGTAATTCGCTGCTATGCCTGCTGCTGCAGCTGCTGTTACACAATTTTCTCCCTCCAAAAACAGCTGTGGATCCAGCAAATTTCTTCAGTGTTGGAGGACAGAAGCAGCGAGTGGGAAGGAGGGAGCCAGGAGATAGAGATGAAGGGGACAGCCAAGACACTGTGCAGAGAATGGGAGGGAAGAGCTGAGAGGAAGAAGGAGCCACTGTGGGGAGTGCACTGTGTGCAGTGCCTGACACACATATAACCCACATGCTGCCTGAATCAAAGCATCTTTTATAAAGAACCCCTGGAAAGAAGATCTCCACAATGACAGCTGAAAAGATTCAAAGCAAAACATAAACGGCAAAGGAAATCCTGTACCTGAATATGAGAATTCCCTTTACCTGCTTGATGATGGGTTTTAGATGTTGTCCCCAGAAGGACTCAGAGAAGCCTTTGGCAGAAGACTGGAACCTGAGAGTCAGGAATTCATGAGCAACATGGACAACCTCCACTTCTGAAGTTGCAGATTCCCAGAGAAGAAGGAAGATCACATCCCCATAGAAGCAGCATAGGATCATGCCTTTGAGAAAAGCTACTGAGACAGTGTTAATATTACTTCTTGCATGGTTTGTTTGTTGGTTTTTTTTTGTATCAGTGATTTTGGCCCAGTTTTTGAGTTAATGTACAGTCCTTTCCTCTTATTAAAAAAAAGGCAAAATGTGGGAAAGGAGTGGAAAGAGATAACTAAAGTTTAGGGGTCAGGCTGAGAAAGAAACAGCCAGTATGTACATTCAGTGCAATTTGTGTATGTCACATGGGGCTCAATGGGTGAAGCTGGGAAAATAACACAAATTCGAGTTCTGCGACTGAAAAAAACCCAAGAGTTTTTTTCAAATCAGATCAGTTGGTTGTTATCATTCAACTCTAAAGTTTTGCTTCAAATTTGGGATTATTTTAAACCCTTCCATAATCTTTTCCCCTCTCTCAGTTCAGTTTGAAATTGAGAAATGCATTTCAAAGCAAAGAGTCAACAGGCTTAAGCTTTTTGAATGTCAGAGTGAATTGTCTCAAGGTTTTCAAAATTTCTTGCCACCTGATGCTTCCCAAGTATCTTTTCCTTGGCTGAAAATGTGTTGAGTCTCATCCCAACCTATTTTAATTTCCTTGAAATGTTGTTTTCCAGAAAATTTACTGTTCATCATGAAAAAAGTTGTCCATCTACCCCTTCCTCTCCCCTTCCTGTGGGCCATTCAGTTCAGTCCTTCTGTGCCCAACTGCCCCTAGTGCCCCTAAGGTTCCCTGCTGGCATTCCAACACTGCTGGAATTAAGGCAAAGATTTGGAGAGGTGTAAAGCCAGGGAATTCAGATAGAGGGGGTAGGAGTTATGACAGCCTGAAAAGAGAAAGGCCTGGAACACAGAGGGGTTATAAAGCAAATTACAGTAAAGACATGACCTGCTTGGTGAATAAAGTGTATGGGAAGTAGACAGTCCTCACTCTGTGCTGTAAAAATTTTAAAATAACTCCTGAACAAATGAAACTATTCAATCAATATATTCTTCTCCTATTTATAAAACCTTTGCTTTCCATAGTTTTTGAGTTCAATAATACATATGCTCTGAGAAATACAGAACAGTCAATATTAGCAGCACCCCTCCAGTTGCAGTTAAACTTATTTAAAAATAATTCCCACATTTTCATATATTAAGTAGATGTTTAAAATTGATCAGAGTTCCATATATTTATATTAAAACAGATCCCTTTCTATCAAGTAGTTGGAGATTTTCTGGTTGTTACACCCATGTCCTTTATCTATCAATATGTTTGTCCTTTGATGAGTAACTGCCTTCTGTGCAGATTCTGCATGCAGAAAAGACTCTTCTGTCCCTGGATATCCCCCCACTTTAACCACTTCTGCAAGAGAAACAGCTCACAGACCTGCATCCTGAACTCACAAAACAAAATGGCCCAGTTCATCCATGTAAAGGGTGTTGGTCAGCCCTCATCCTGATCCTTTAATGAAATACTGCTTCCAAACACAAAGGGGCAGAATAAGTGACATCTGTTAACCTTTGCAGTGTGTTTGTGTGCTGCCATAGCCTAATCTCTGTGAAAATCAAAAGGGTGTAATTTTTTTCAAGGACCAATTTGGCAGGCCTTTACCCCTACTTAACTCCTCTCCATGCTGCCTGCCCAGGGCAAGATTTCAGCACTGTCTCCAGGAAATCTCAGTCACAGATGATGGGTAGCCAACTGCCTTCAACTTCCAGGTTGCCAGGACAAGTTGCAAAGGTCACTAAACTCTCAGAGTGACAGGTGATCGATATGCTGAACAATTAGTAACAAATACATGGTAAATGATGCATAATATCATTGGTGAAAAATGTTCTTTTTAGGTAGAATGTAGATTGATGTCAGGAAATGCTCTTTAGTGTGTGGAATAATCAAGTCAACTGCCTGATGGATGTACTATATAGTCTATTTACATAGCTCGGATTCAATACACTTACATGATATTTGCATCAGAAACATATCTATAGTCAACCAATGGGAAAGAATACATGATTTTAGCAACATGCTTATACATTAACAATATTACTTGGCAATCTGATGTTTCTAGACCCAGGGTGAATTACTTATTAAAAACCCATATACAGCTATCTGTCTTTATCTTTCTTTCTGTGTGAGGCATAATGGCCTTGATTGTTTTCAAAATTACATTTAGCCAGGATATGACTGTTACATGAAACCTCTTAAACCAATATCATTTCCCTCACTGATAAAATACATTATACTGCTGGGTGCATTGAGCCAAACCATTAACGAAGGAAGCTTAACCTAACCTTTGTGCTTCTGACCAGCCATTCAAGCAAACTAACATTTCAGAAATTGTTTAAAAAGTGGAGTTGACATGATTATAAATTTTTATATTAAGTTCACTCATTTCTTGGAGTTTTTCCTATCACCCTCACTTTTAATGGTATGGATTTTGCAGGAGACTTAGCTACTTGGGAAGATACAAGGAAACATACTCCATTTAACATTGTTTAGAAACACAGGCACAAGATAAATTAGCTAGATAAGATCAAATTAAGCAAATTCCATTTGAAAACTTGAATTCAGAATGCATGAGAAGAAGAAAATACATGCATTCAGTACAAATTGAGGGGAAAAAAAATGTGATGGAAGTAATGGAAAGACCTGAAGTCAAATTCTTTATAGTAATTGAGGTACTATTTTAATGAAGCATCTCAGTCCATGTCTGGTTCTTAGAAGAGGTACAGCCACTCAGACCTCCAGGCCAAGACAACAAAGCTTGTCTGACAGGAAGCAAGTGATGTAATGTCAGTGAGAAACACTACTCTCAGAAGGAGCTAATGAAGCCATTTTCTGAAGTTAATACTCAGCTAGATCCCAGTGCTTCTTCCTCTCTCCTCAGGTGTCCATCACGGACACCTCTTTACAATAGAGAGAAGAGACTGACCATCATTTTCATGCTCAACAAGAAAAACCACAGAACACAAGCAAAGGAAGGGTGAGACTTATCGGTACATATGAACAATGCATAGCTTCTGTACAGCACTTTTTCTCTTTGGGTGTCCAGTGGCTTTAATACATAACTCATGGACTGTAAGATCTCAGGGTAATTGCTTGTCCACGACAGACACCAGTGGCAGAGATACCAGTGGACCATCTCAGGACCACTAAGCTGGAGAAGGCAGGACTAGGGATCCTGGGAGAAAATGCCGTGCAGTTCATTGCACGTGCGAGCTGGCAGGCACCACAGAGCAATGCAGTTCTGCCACAGGCATCTCAGCTCACCAATCTGAGCAATTTCCAGAGGAAAACCATTTCAGAGGCTTGCTACTCCTAATTTTTTCTCTTGCCTTGTTACTCCTATTTGTCTGCTCCTTTGTCATTTCTGCAAACACTGAAAGCACCAAGCATATTCCTGGTAGGAATATGTAGGCAGATACAAGACAAAGCAACACACTGCAAATTGTAGGGCACAAAGGGTATGAAGGAGCTTCTGTGCTTGCCAGGACAGAACTAATTTTTGTCTGTACAGCTGTAGTTTTTATTAGTGCAGATAACCAGTTTACAGCAATTAAAGCATTATATTCTTACTGTCTGCATGGGAATCTGCTATAGCAGGATGGCTCTGCAAGCATTGTGGGAGGCAAAGCCAGAGAAAGGAGCTTAAAGGACAGCAGTGGCATACAAACACATCTGTAACCTGGATGCTGAATGGGTGCTCAGTACACCGTGGTAGAAGAGGGGATCATCAGATCTCCAGCAGGATAAATCCCTGCTCCTATGGAAGATTTCTTAACCTTTACAGCCATTGTTTGTTCTTTTTCATGCTGCATCAGCCATCTTTGAAACAGGCAGAAAGAGGAAGGGGAGAGTGGTCTTCAAAGAGCTGCAGGAGTTCCTCCCGTCCCCTATGTTGCCCCACAAGCACAGACACTGTGGCACAGCTGGGCACTGTGTGGCCGTGCCCAAGCCCAGCCATCATCTCTGCATGGTGGTATGCTGGAACAGAGGGACAGGAAGGTGGCAGGAGGCAGCAGCAACAAGTAGCAGGCACCCAGGGGAGCAGGGAGTCTCCATGCAGTCAGGGCATCAGGCATAGCTGTCTTGCAGGCCAGAAACCAGAGGCACTCCCTACACCACATTTCCTTCCATTTGCAGAGGAATTCACCTTCTTACAATGCATCAGACCAGAACCTGATTCCCTCTTTGATCTCTTCTCCTGTCTGGAAATAATACTTGCATCCCAAATCTGGCTAAGGGCTCCTGCTGAAATGGAGTGATGCTCTTAGTGCTCTAGTTAGTGCTGTCAAGCAGACTGAAATGGAAGCTGGCAGTTGTCCTTCCAAATGGCTATTGCTATGTGTAGCCCAGAAGTGGTAAGTTAAAAAATCTTTTTGTGTTTGAACTCCTTCCAATTTCATTCAGCAGGATACTGGCAGGCCACATTCTGTGTTAATTATTTCTGTCCTGATTGCCTGGCCACACAGAGCACTGGATCGACAGTATGACAATTCACCATTTGTTAATTCTTCCAGCTGAATGCAGAAAGAAACGGAAACAAAGAAATTTCACCTAGAGAAAAATCTCCAAAAGTCAGGATATGTGAGAGAAGGTGCCAGTGGAGTCAGAAGATACATGTATCTCCCAGATCTACACCAATACCTCTGTGATTCTGGAAATCTTTAAGAGCAGAAGAATGACACAGTATATTACTCATTGGAAAATGCTTAATGGGTCTGATCCTGAAATGAATTACACTGGCTTAAATCTGGAATGTCTCCAACAAAGTTAGAGATTAATCAAGAAGAACTTTTAATGCTTGATTAGGAAAGACTGCCTCAGCATTGCTGGCAGGTACAAATGAGAGGACCTAGGCATAAAATTACCTCATTGCTCCCACAAATCAGTGAGCTAAATGGCTACATCTTGACATTCGCACCAACAGTAAATTACAGTCAGGGCACAAAAATCTTGCAACAATTATATGTGGGTGCAAATCAGACTTAAAACCAGAGTATACCTGGATCCTGTTAACACAAATTTTACCCTCTAATGCTCTCCATAGTGTCATGTCTTTGGGAGAGCACAACAAATGGAAGAGACAATGCTGTCCAAAAATACCACCCTGGAAAGGTACTTAGTAGAACTTGCACCAGAACTTTCCTGTTCTTGGTTTCTTGGCAAGACAACTACACTATTCCCAGTGAGGGAGAAGGAAACGGATGTTTTCAGCCAGGGAAGCTGTCTACATGAAGAGGAGTTTCCATTTGTATGGCCCTCAAATGCGGGTTCTGACTGTACCTGCAGACCAAGACCGGTCTGAGAACAGAATTTACACATGCCACAGGTCCGACATGTTTACAGACTATTCTATTGGCCATTGAGATAGACACCATGTAAGACAAATTTATTTCTCATGCAAGCCAGAATTGTTTGTCCTAAACCGAGTAAAAATTGTGTAGCATCTGTGGTTCATGCCCTGCAAAACAGCAAGCACATATAAAAGAAAACTGAGCACCCTGAGCACACACACTACACATTAAATCCATATAGAAATTAAACTGCATCAAAAAGGGGAGTCTAATCAGCAGAATTCTGAAAAGAAAAAACAATTAAAAAAATAAGCGTAATCAGATCCTTTCAAAACAGACAAAATTACACATACCCTCAATAAATTTTAAAACTAGCATTGAAAGAATCTAGATAAGATGACCCCGCCTCCCCATGAAGCACAAGCTTCTCATTTTGACAATGTGTGAAACAAAGTGGTGGTGAAGAATTCATTAACCAGTTAGTTAAAACAAACCCATAGCCCTCAGCTTCATTGCTGTTGGGTTAAATAGGATGTTTTTTAAGAACACAATTCAATGTCTTGAAAGAGACCAGTTTAAATATAAGAAGTCATGAATGTTCTGGCAGAAGCCTGAAGAGTTTCTTTTGGAAAAATCTAATGGAAGTATGCTGCTGTGCTGTTGCATCAGGGCTGCTGACTTTCCACTTGCAGCTATTGAACTGGTGCTGCTGTAGCAAGAGCACTCCAGAAGTTAATTGGGAAAGATAAATAGCATGGCAAAGCACCAGGAGCACTGCAGCATGTGGCTGCCTCCTCCCCACACTTACATTGCCAACAGTGCCCTTTGAATCAGAGTTTCCTGAAGGATGTTTGTGTCACAAAATCAGAAACTTTCCTTTTTGGGCCTCTTCTCCTCACACACTGAATCAGTTGAGACTGTTGATAGTAGAATTCTGGGTGGTAATTAATCATGAATTTGTGCATGGTTGCCAGCAAGGAGGCAAGGAACCCATGCTGCCCCATCTCCCACACAGCACACGGCAGCCCTGCATTCCCTCTACTCCCAACCCCAGCGGTCTCAGCATGGTAGCTGAACAAATACTTGTGTTTTGCTAATAACAAAAAGAAGAGGAAGGCAGATTGGGCAGCAATGGCACTTCCTGTACTGGCAGGAGTTTACTGGTGTCTGCCACAGGTATTCTGGCACACTGACATGTCACCAGCTTCCCAGTGTGCGACACCTCGCTGTGACACACGGACAGTGTGTGCATGTGTTGGCCTGTCTGTGACATGGAGATAAGCTCATTAATGATTGTGTGACACCCATTTTGGTTTAGGAATTTTGTGGATACTGAGGTTAGGATTTAGTCTATTTTCCCTTCATGGATTTAACTAAATTTCACCCAGGATTTTGAAACGCACCACGATTAGAGAAAAATCTCTTTAAACATGAGCTTATTTCTGACACCAAAATTTCTCCAGCTGGCATCAGCAATAACAGCATCAGTTTTAAGGTCTCCATCTTTATAGTGGTTGGTGTTACAGGCCATACAATTTGTGCCTGGGAAGCCTGGGCTTTGCCTGAATTTATTTGAGCTCTGGGTGTTTGTTGTGGTGAAAGCCAGTGCTTAAATTGTCTCAACCTTTGATCCCAAAGTCCAAACTGTGTGAGGAGAAATACCATCAACTAATTAGAATGTAAGCTCCCTTCCTCAGAAAATCTTTCTTATCTCAAAGCCTAGGAGTTTGGATGTAGCATTGTTTGGTTGCTGTCACTTAGGGAAGGGGGAGTGTGAGTGAAAAGTGGGTCCTTGTGGAAAACCTGTGTGCACAAACTTAAAAACACCCTTGAAAAATGTATCCAGGATGATGCACTGTCTGTTCAACTTAACTACAGGAAACACGTCTCACCCATCAGGTGAAATGAAACCATAGTGTAAAACCTCTCTCATGGAACAGAAAAACAGTTGCAGCTTTACAGCAGCCAGCCAGAGGCTGGGAGGTGCAGGTTACACTGATGGTTCACCTGTGCCTGGCAGCAATTGGCCTTTTGTCCCCTCTGGCTTCCAGCTGCAGGCTAACCCTGTCCTATCAGACTTCCTGGCAAGTACTGTTTAATTGGCACAGAAGGGTTAATTGCTATGTCTCAGTGTGTCCAACAGACCTTGCCGTGCCCAGAGAAAATTGCCCTGGACACCCAAGGCAAGGAGTGCCCAACCAGCTGGAGTCTCTTTCCATAAAAGTGATGCTTTCCAGTCCTTTGCTGTCCAGTCTCTTAACACAAAAACCTTTCTTTTCAATACCTTGCATCCTTGTTCTGCCTTCTCTCAGTCTTGGAGAAAAAAAAGCTTTGGCCTGGCAGTTCCACACAGGAGGTCTGTGCTTCAGCCTGGGAGAATGGGAGCAGGTAGTGCAGTGCGTACTGAGCCACTGAAGTCTGGTTCAAACAAACATCAAAGCTTGTGGAAGCCAACAGGGGTCTTATGTATCGCTACTGATATTCACATCAATCTGGAGCACTTTGTCCAAGTCCACACAGTGGGATCTCTACAGAGTTATAAATATACACCAACTCTCAGGACTTCCACTCCTCTGCTCTAAGTCCTCTAACCATTCCCTGGCTGTATCTGACACTCCTGGATATTGTGTCTTACCTTTCCTCTGACTACAATTCACTTCTCCTCTTTGCAAGGAAAAAGGAAAAATTCAGAGTTTTGCTTGGACAGTGACTCACTTTTTCATCAAGCTTATCCTTCTTTTCATGTGCACGTGAGGAAGTGTACTTTCAGACAGGTGGCTGGATGAGAGAATCTCATCAGAACAGGGCACTGCATCTCTGAAATCTCATGTAAATTTGGTAACAGATTTTTCCCAACTTGAATCTTCTAGATACTGATACCTTTTTCCAACACTGCATTTGTTGTTACCACAGGTTCAGTTTGTGCCAGCTTCATGCAGTCCCAACTCCATACATGGCCAAACCAGGTGTCTTTGTTGAAGGCTCCAGGATGTATGCTGTTGCTGGATGCCCCAGAGTCTGTAGCAATGTTCCTACAGTTTTCAGTGACATGAGGACAAAGCTCCGTGTGCTCATTATACCTAAAGCCAAGCACAAATTCTAACGGCAGAAACAAAGAAAAATTACAGAGCAGCCAGTTTCATCCAAATTGTTATAGGCTTTTATGGAATCATAAAGATCAGTAAAATGGTCTTTGTGTAATATACCACAATTCCAAACATCATAAAACTAAAATCAATGAATACTCTTTAAAATGAGTGAATACACCCACACAGTTCAAATTTCATTGTATTTAGACATGCAGTAGATGTTCTGATACGTCAGCTTTGATTTTGCCTTCCCCCCCT
>VZRN01003030.1:190110-228194 GCA_013397935.1 Dasyornis broadbenti
GGGGGGAGAATCCATGTTTGGTTTTAAACATTCATGAAACATCTGTAGTACTTAATACAAAGGAAGAGTCTGAATAAATCTATAAATTACGAAATAGCACTTCTGATCTTGACTTCATCCTCATGCATCAATGAACATATTTTAATTTTGTTCATCTTTATTATCTCTAAACCAAACACCGAAAACAACAATCCTCATCTGCCTACTATATATCATTTCTAATGACAGGGTACCTTTGGTTCTAAATGCACATGTAAAAAGACTTTCACTTTAATATTCTAGTTCTTCGCTTTTCAAGTTAAAATAGTGCTTTACAAGTGATCTCTACTGATAATAGCATACATTTATATTAGAATTCCAACCTGATTCTCTACCTTTCATAATCTACAAATATCTTTTGTTTTGTTTCAGATTCTTTTCTTGCAAGTTATGTAGATTTGACTGCAGTAGATTTTTCCCCCAAAGAATATCCAAAAATACGACTGCATAGGATAAAGTTGGAAGAACTGTTTGTCACAGTCTGCTTAACAAAACAAGTTGTTTTTCTGTTTGCAGATTATTCCTGAGAAGGTATCCATGTTTTACAAATGCGTTCATTATCAGAAATCATTCTGTGAATTTCATAATTTAGGACCAAAGTGGACTATTAGTTCATTTAGTTTGACCTCTTGTACCATATAGATTACTACATTTCACCCCTGCTCTAAACTCAGAGACTCCATTAGAGTAAAACATTTCAAGTCCTAAGATTAAATTGTGCTTCACTGGTTGTGAACAAGATAGACAAAGCTGCCAGGAATATCTAAGCCCCCTAGAATAGCAAAGAATTATTTAGATGAGATATTCCCAGATCATCCCAACAGGTGAGGCGTAAGTTTAATGAGCAGTAAGATGGGGACACCTGAAGATTGTCTTAGGATATATGATACTCTGCACCAGAGCACTCACTCACTCTGGTCCCAGGACAATTAACGAAGGATTTGAGTTCCTAATCATGAATGTCTAGTGTCACTTGACACTTCACATGGGGTAGCCTGGTATGTCTGAAAGCAGGACAGCATTGTACCAGCAGGGACACACAGCCCCAGGAGTGCCTGGGGACAGTAAGAGATGTGAAGCAGAGATAGAGGCAGTGGTCCCTCTGTTTCATAGCACAGAGTCCCAAGGATGGGATTCAGTTCCAGAAGCAGCTCCAGGCTCTTTTTCAGTCCATGGGGCTTTACACTAGACAGCAGAGGAGCCTAGCAAGTTGCTCAGCACCCCCAAATGCAGACACCCATATTTGGGAAGCTGGCAGGCTCCCTGGGCTCTCTTCTCTGATGAACAACTCTCTCGTTGCCCAAGTCTGGAAACAGTCCAGCAAGATCTAGGCAGGGATCTTTTGTGTGAACACAAGAACTGCCTTTGACTGAAATGCTGAAACACAAAGTTTCATTGTACACACTGTCTTAACCCAAGAAGTGGAAACACAAAGGTAATACTGACATCAATGCTTGCAACCCTCCCAAAGCCCAAGACAGGACTCACCCAACCTCCCCCTCAGGCAGGCCATCCCCTGTTTCCCCCTGGTCTGCTTCAGCAAATGCCTTCTGGTGTGTTCCTACTCAAACAGTGGGTACCTTACGTGGCAGTCTGCCTACCATAGGACTTGCTGGGGAGGTCTTCCCCCCTCACTGTTCCCAGTGACAAGGGAAATCTCAGATATTGCCAGTCTCCTCATTATACACCTTCAGCGTCTACCTCAGGCAGATAAAATGGGCCTCGGTTGTTTGGTCCCTGCTGCATGTAGGCTTTGATACTTCCACTCCCTTCATGCTCTCAGAATTTGGCAGACCTGGCCTGGGAGAGCACAAGAGCATGCTTATTCCTGCTTAAGAAGACTGGTTTTACATGGCAAGCAGACAAATTTCACACTGTCTGTGAAATCCTAGATGTGAAAATAGTGCATTCTTGCACAGCTCCGTTCTCAGAAATGCTAAGCAGTGAGCAGCTTCCCATAGCCCCACAGCTATGCATTTCAATAATAAACAGGAAACAAGGCCTTACCAAGCATTGGAGTTCTTTAAATCATAGGTAAAAGTAATCTGTATTCCAGTTTGAAAAAAGTCTCTGAAAGGACAAAACATGCACGTTGATGGCAGAGAAAAAAAAAATCTTATGTCAGCTCATTGGGGAAAAAAATCCAAGAATATTTAATGTGTGAAAATAGGACTCCAGTTATGCTGTTAAGAATAATGAAATCTAGGGTGCTAAGTACTGTATGTGTCACTGTACAAGTTAAGCTGCCTGAGGCAGTTTTAATTTCTCTTGCCAATTTTTCTTAAATTTTCTCCTTATTTACGCACCCAAGCATTCATCACCTATAGAGGAGGGGGCTGGATGGGGTAAGTGCAGCCAGAGATGCTCAAGACAGAGGCTTGCAGCCTGTGCCTGCGGTGCTGGGCACTGGGAACAGGGCTTGCCAGGGAGCCCCGGAAACAGAGCAGAACCTGGCAGCCACATTCCAGGTCCTCTGAGATCTGTTGGGAGCTGCCCTGTCCCTGGAGTGGTGGATTTTTGTCACAGGCTCAACTATTCCATCCAGATAAAGAGAAAATACTGGTCACAGCAGCCCATGAGGGAGAGGGTTGTATCCCTTACCAAAAGAAACAGCCTTGGAAGCAAGCTCCAGAGCCCAGGGCTGGCACTGACACACATCAAAACATACAGCATTTGTTCCCAGAGTTTGGTGGGAACAGCATTGCCAGAGAGGCCAAAGGGCAGGTGGGCACAGAAAACCCAAGGATGGAGCAGAGCCAGCATCTACCAGCCCTCCCTAAGACTGCAGGATCAGCACTCCACAGGTTTTTCCAGCTGCATAAACTGCACCAGGCTGGCCTGAAGAGCTGTAGCCATTGTACCGAAGACACAGAAAGAAAATACCTACAATATTCTTTGTTGCTAACCTTTTTTATTATGGTTCTATCTTTAATGAGGCCCTTTGGTTTAGCCTAAATATGCCACCTTCCAATAGCACACAAACTGGCTGGTTCAGGACCTTCAGTCTCTGCTAAGTTGACACTATGCTCCTTTCCCTGGGCAAAACAGATCTACTTGAATGTTAACATTTTCAATAGTCTCAAGATGTAACTTGCCATGCAATATCTTGCTATTAACCTTGCCTGAGCATTTCAGTCTTCCCATTTTTAATTTTCTTCTTTTTTTTTTTTTTTTTTTTTTTTTTTTTTTTTTTTTTTTTTTTTTTTTTTTTTTTTATTCCTTGTAGTTACTTTCCTTGTCAAGAACAGGCTGAAATTAACTTGTCAAAATTATTAAATTTGCAAGGCAAACATAATCCAAAATTGGATAGCCACAAACAAGTGATATCAGCAGGACCGTGCACTTTGGGGGACTACACCAGACATTTGCATTTTATTGATGAAATAAACATTTACTTCTGCAAATCACTGTGGTACTTGCTGTAATTTTAGTTGCCAGGAGCCACAGAGTTTAAAGCAGAAGTCTGCCTGCAGAGTCAGGTTTGCTCCAGACTTAGCAGCATGTGTCCTGTAAGGGCTTTTGAAAGGATCTTCAGCCACCTTTGGTCTCCATCTGTATCTGTGTCAGGAAAATTTTATTTTACATTTACAAAATATTTGCTGTTTGTGATCTACTATGGTAAGCTGTCACTGTCTGAGTCTGACTCAGAACCTGGATGAAAGGGAAATAGCTGCAGGAGAAACAGAGATAGGTGGTGTGAGACAATCCCCAGGGCAGCAAAGGCTGGCAGTAGCATCTGCAGGATGCTCCATACTGATATTAGAGGCTCCCTGACCAGGGGAGCACAGGGATCCGTCGCTGTCCATGCCTTTGTCCATGCCTTTGTCCATGCCATGCCCACTAGTTGCTGCACGCAGGCAAGGTGCAGAGTGCTGTGAAAGGGCCCTGTTGAGCACTCCACCTGAAGCAGCAATGCTGAGAAGCCCTGAGACCCTCTGCTAGCACTGCCAGCACGTGGGGCTTTCATCCCCAGCAAGTGAGGGACAGCTGTGCACAGTCTGCTCACTTTAACACACATCTCCCCTGTCAGCAGCCAACCCTGAAAGCACCTGATGACCTTCAGCCAGCTCTCTATATGTGACAGCTACAAGCCAACAAAGTACCAGCACAGTGACTGAAAAGTCCTTCACTTCCCCCTTTCCTTCTGTGTTTACATTTCCCCAAACGTGCAGTGCAACCATTTCCACCAAGCTGCATTTCAGACATTATTTGGGTTACAGAGTGGTAGGTCTGCTTGTTTGAGTCACTAATCCAACCTCCGGTGTGGAGATTAAGCCAGAGCCCATTTTTATCACATTCTCTAAAGAAAATGCTGCTTTCTCTGCACTGCAAAACAATGTGAGGGTCTGCACTGTGTTACTGATTCAAAACAGCAACGTGCAGGCTGCATCGCTGGATGAATCCTTTGGACAGGGTGCTTTCATCCTGTCTTGGGCAGGATGAAGATGGATGCAGATCCAGCTTTTGCTCATCCAGAGGGATAAAATGCGCAACACCAAACACAAAAGCTGCTTACTGCCTATGCCTCAGCAACTCCTGCCTGGAATCCTCCTATGGCAGGGGAAGTTCCTCCCTGAGGGGAAGTCCTGGGGTGGAGGTCTGACCTTGAACCCCGATCCTAACACACTAGGTTATTCCCTACCAGCCCCCAGCTGCTGCTCAACGGAGAGAGGTGGCAGCAGGACAAGAGCCTAAAAAGATGCAAAATGAGGCCAGAGGACCTTGTAGAAGGTGTCTGTTCAGCTCTGGTTTTGTATCAGGGAAATTACTGTCCTCATTTGCCTCTGAGGACAAAATGCCTGTATCTGTATCCTTCATCTCCAAGCCTTACAATGTGCCCAAAAAGTGTAGTTGAGTTATCTGTCTTCAATATTGTGTTTAGGTACAAACCAGTGCAGAAGACCAGATTCGCCACTGGCCTAGTTTGACTTTCCTATCTTTTTAATTTTATTTGCTGTTGTATCCAAATGGCAGCAAAGATGGACCTCTTCCATGTCCTCATTTTCCAAACACAAAACTCAGAGTGAAGAAGATTATGTGTGTGTTAATCCCTTTCAGTGCAAGATCTTCTCTTCTTCTCTGCTCCCATCGGCAACCAGAAAACGTCCTCAAAACTCTAATGGAAAGACAAGACACATGAAATAATATATTATTCTGAATGGAGTTTCTGGAGCAACTAAAGTTTTGAGCTCATCTGCTGCTGTCTCTCTAGTTTGATTCAGAATCTAATTTGTCCAAAATTTCAACCGTGATGAACTTTCCCAAAACAGAAGTAGCAAGCTGCTTCCCACCATCACATACTTGGCCTCTATCCCGCCTTTCCATATGCAGCAGATGTAAATATAATTTACTGGCACAAGCAGCTTTCTGCACATGGCATCTTTCTAAGTCTTCTTCAGTATCCATGTGAAGAAATAAATAATTTTATTGATGCACTCAGAGGCCCCAATAATGCTTCAAAATGACCTATAAATGGAGGTTTTCTTAATATGCATTGATCAATAACTCACATAATTACATCTCATATCATTTCACTGAATTGTTAACAATTCTAACCAAAGCTATAATGATTCCTTACAGACAACATAAGTCTTCCAGGAGCCACATTTTGCTGCCTTCCATATATTATAGACCTGCACAGATATAGATTTAGTGCAAGCACCAGTTGCATCAGCTAATTTAGGACATGGCCTCTTCTCTGCTGTGCCCAGTCATTGCAAGTGAAGCCTGCAAAGTCTCCCGCCACATTAAGAGATGCCTCAGAGAACAGATTAGAGCAATTACAGACAATTCCTTTTTTTTCTATCATGTTGAAATAGAGTGTTTAGTAAGATGGTGCTTTAATCAGGGAGAAGACAACTATAAAGTCAGAATGAAATATTTTCAGTGGTGACAAGCTGTCTGGTGGCAATGGGAAATCCTGGATGTCAGCACATTCATTCTTGGCTTTATTCTTGCTCACTGGATGTGACTCAAAGGAAATGCTGGGCTTCAGTTTCTTCCTCAGCAAAATGGGGACAATATTTCCACTTAGCAAGTCACTTTAAGTGGAAAGCACTGCATTCATGCAAGATAGCTTTATCGTGCCAGTACACCACAGAGTTTTTCACTTTCAGCCTGGAACATTTCATAAAAATCCCTCCATGTATGGAACAGAATAAGTATTACAGACTTCCAAAAATGTGAGTTTTAGGGACCTGACAGTACCACTTAAATTTGTGCACTTTTGTGTTCCAAATACAGTCAACGTTTAGCAACGAAATTCACAATCTTCTGGCAGTTTTTATGAAAAAAGCTGACCATACTGCTCCAGGTTTTGCCAGCCTTGTCACCATCCCCCCTCTGCACCAGCCCTGGCTGCTGCCTGGGCAGCAGATTGGAGCTAGCAGGCTCTTGACCAAAGGCCCCAGCTTCACACGTGCGGTTTGGAGCAGAGATACATTGTTTAGCACTTTAAATTCCCCTCAGCAAGACTGTGCTGCAGCATCAATTGTCATTCTGCCACTCATCTATAGCAGAGAGAGGAAAATGATGCTTTAGCACCTTGTTGCTTTGCTTTACAAAAGTGGTGAGACCTGGGGCTTCAGGCCAGGTGCAAACACTGCCCTTCACAGGCAGTGGCCCTGCACACACTGAGCTCTCCATCCACCATGAGGAATAGTTTGCTGTTCCTGGCCCAGAACTGTGCTGCCAAGGAGGCACAGTTCTGCTTAGCAACTCACTGTCCTCATCTCAGTGCAGGATTTTATTAATGTCACAAGGCTGATACATGCTTAAATAGTTTAACTTTGTGCTTTCACTCCTATAGGAGCTTGGAATAAGACTGTAGACAAGAATCATACATCACATAGCTATCAAAGAAAGAAGAATTATATTTTAATTACTGTATTTATCTCAGAGAACACAGTGATTAGTTTTTCTGATGAAAAGAAATGCAATGAAAGACTAACGGACTTTTGGTAGCAGAGCCATCAAATCCTCTCTCTAAATATGGTCTAGATACCTGGGGTGCAATTAGGACAGCAGCACTGAGTGCTTCTCAGGCTAAGTGTATGGCTGTACTCTAACCTGAATTTAATTTTGCTCAAAGGCCAAGGCAGAGCAATGCTATTTGTATTGTAATGATTTAGTAGAAATGGGCACCATTACATTTCTAATGACTTTTGGTCAATGGGCACCTTGGACTTTCAGTGCCTGCTACTAAAGGCCTAGTTGTTTTTAGCAACTCTTTCACAGAAGATACACCATCGCAGAGCTCATGTGTGAAGTCTGACCCAAACAAAGCAGTGGATATTAGGACAATAGGACACATGACATGAGAGCTTTAGTAGCCAACTGCAAAATTCAGACATCAGTATTAGGCTTTACTTGTAAAAACAGACCTGAACAAATAATTCAAAATGAATAATTTATTTGATTAATTTTATCTCCCCTTGCTTGGGGAATATATATAAGCCAATTACACCATCTTGAATTTATTATTCAAATATATTCAGTGACTTTCTTTTCACTGTTTTTTCTGTTTTTTTTTTTTTACTTTATGGATTAATCAGAATATTTAAAATTAAAAATACGCAGTTTTCCTGTGATTGGTCAGACGTACCACAAGACACTACTTTTCTTCTATGAGCAAGTGAGTATGCCAGGACTTCTGGAGTAATCCTTATGCATGCAAAATTGAAAATTCAGTTTTGACAAATATTTGCATGAGCATCTTTGGAATTCACTTGCTGCCAAGAAAACTGTCAGTAAAATTCAGCACCTCGTAAATTTGTAAAATGTGAGAACTAAAACATGCCTTTTAACATTTGCATTTAATTTCTTTTTATCTGTTTCATCTAGAAGTTTTAGAACATTGTGTTTTCCCTGAATGGATGCAGCATTGCCTACCAGGACAGAGCTACAGTTTTGAGCCACTCAATATCACTTGACTCAGCCAATGATCTGTTATCCTAAAAGCCTGGAGTTTTCTAAACGGGTAAATGCTACATACATCACATACAAGGCTTTCAAAAGTCAGGGTGGTTTTGCCTTGATGGATACATGCATTATTCCTGTATCAAATAACCCCTCAATTACTGAATGACTTTAGTTCTATTGTTAGGAAAAAGGAGATTTGAGAGCAGCTCATTAAAAGCCTATCTATGATGTTAGCATAAAACATAGGTGAAGGGAAAGTTATTCCACCACAGAAAACTTTCATCTCAACTTTTCAATTTGTGAAGTGCACCTGCTAAAGGTGCCCTTATTTATCTGGCATGTTACTTTGTGCAATCCCCCACTTCAAGGGCAGAGCTTCAGTTAGGGACTCCAGGGAACATCTTTCACTACCTCAGACTTTTGCTCCATGTATCAGCAAACATGTTCATGTGTACCTTTGCCTGAGAACCAATACAACTATCCACAGGATTTGTGTGTTAATATATCCCTTGGTTTATATTTAAAACAGCCTCCAAATATTCATATGCAGGGACATGATAAAAATTTAGGCTCTGTCTAATCTTCAATTGCATCTGACCCACTGGTGACTTGGAATGGGAATGAAACTGAATATATCCCTGATCACATTTGGCAGAAATATGTAGGTGGAAACTCTGCCCATAGCAAGGTATTTGCTAAGTCATCTGTAGCAATCAAAAGCAGAGCTGGACATAACCACTGATGTCCTGGCTCTGCAGACTGCCTCCACTCAAGGTCCCCGTGTCCTCTTCTGCTGAGGACAGCCAGTCCTGCCTGGCCAAAGGAGCAGCTAGCATACTTTGGGGAACCATCAAATAGCAACAAACAAAAGCCAGCCCAGAGAGCAGGAGGATTATCTGCTGGCAAAGACAAGCAGGAGGACAGCAGGTAGTTCTTTTGGGCCAGCAAGGACAACAAGTGCATATGATGGATAATAGGGTATTAACTCATTGAATAAACAGAGTTAGTGCTCCAGTTACCATGCAAGATGATTTAAATGGCTTAATTTACAAATCACAGCAAGTCTTTCCTACTGCAAATCAATAAATTTGCATAGGTTTTCAAAATAATCAGCAACATGCTCCTGCATATATTTTAAAAATAGGTACAAAATTCCTTAATGAAAGCCAGAATCCCATCATAAACCCAGTTTCTAGTTCACCTGCTAGTTGCACTGATGAGGAAACATGAATATATTAAGGGTTAGAGCTAAGCAGCAGTTTTGCAGTTAATTTCTGCAGACAGCAGGACTGCAGGTTTCCATGGACCCAGGTGTACAGCCCCCTCTTACCACCCCCCTACAGTGTCCCAGCACAGACAGACCCTCTTGAACACTCATAGCACAAGCAGAGGACAAAATGCAGCTGAGATCATCTCTGTGCCTGGGACAGGCATGTGGAGGGAGGGTCAGACAGATGGACAGAGGTCAGCTTCCAATAGGAGCAGCCTTTAACCAGATCCAGATACATTTTTTTTTCCACATAATTTCTTGTTTCTTGTTCTCCTTATCTTTAGTCTGGGAGGGATCAGAAGTAAAAGCTCCAAAATGCCACCAGGAAAGCTGTGCTGGCAGCAGAGGTATGCACAACTCCTCAGAAATCCTGTTCTCATCAAGGTATCAATGTGATATTGCCAGCTGAAGGTTAAAAACGTTTGACAGAGGAATCCTGGCACTCAGGGTATCCCCTGAGCCAAGGCAAACTTCAGATATTCTTGAACTATCCTCGCAAATAGCCAGGACAGCTGAAGACAAGGCTTTGCACTTGCATGAGCTCTTCTGCTCCCCTCTCATTTTGGTGCCCCCATGTGTGCAGCCGCAGCAACGTCTGACCCCTCTGGGACTTGAGGAACTGGCATAAACTATGAGGATATCTCACAGCTTTACTGGATCATAGATAGCCATTGTATTGATGGGGCAGTGGGGCAGGAATGGAGTGGTCTCAGGGCATGCTACAACAGCAGGGCATGGTTTCAGCACTGGCTGTGTGCAGGCAAGGAGAAGATTGGGTTCTGACTTATCAGTCCCGTCTTTCTGTGCTCAGCTGTGAAAAAACAAAACAAAACAAAAAGTCAAGATTAAAAAAGATTGAGAGGGAATACTTCCAGGCTTGTAGCTGTGCAATGACTTACGGCTTTGAAGTTAATTTTGAAGCAGATGTTTTTACTCCTCTGCTAAAACAAGAAGCAAAGTTTCTAAATAGAAAACCAAAATGAAGGCAGAGAATGGAAAAAAATATGGGTACTCCTGCCAAAAGCAAGAGAGGTGTAGGCAGGGGCTTTGATGGCTTCACTGCTGGAACAGGGGTGGCCTCTTGCTGTGCAGGGCCAGGGGAGCTCAGGGGTTTCCCTGGGCTGGGCATGAGTTAGCCTTAGGTACTGACCAAAATTTAAACACTTGAGCTTGATTTCTGCTGTTTTCCCCAGCATATGCCATGTTACTGTGGGTCACCACTAGGCATCTTGAGGCAATACAAACATCATTCAGGTATAGTAATTCAAGACCTCTTCTGAATAGCAAGGACATCCTTTCTGCCCTGAGCCCTGCTCCAGCTGTGTTCAGGGAGCTGAGGAGCTGGAGCAGGACTCAGATGACCCTCATCTCTCCCCCTTGCCTAGGACAGGATTATTACCAGCCTTAAATCCTGGAGCAAATGCCCCTTGCTGAGCACCATTGCCTGTCTGCTGGGGTAGAGTTGCTCCAATTCCCATTAGCCTGGTGCCTTATGAGACCCAGAGAGCAGGTCTGTGTGTGGAGGATCATGAAGGCACCTCTGAAGAACAGCTCAACCCTTCACCCGATCCCCTGCATTCCAAGCGCAGTCCCACACAGACCCTGAGGGGCACACTCTCCTCACTCAGACCTCTGCTGCCACCTAGAATGGTTGCAGATAATTGGTGGATATGGAAAAGGAGCCGCTGTTATGGTCAGGTTTCCTGACAAGGTACTAGCCTGCTGTTCCTCATTTCTTTGCACTTCTCATACTTAATTTGTTTTTTATTTGATTGGGGTTTTCTTAAAATATTTATTACTCAGGGCAGAATGTTGGGTTATACTGTGTCAAACTTGCCGAAACTTCAAGCAGACAGAATGATAAAAAAGTATCTTGAAAATCATATTTGCCCCTTAATAATTTAATTCTGTAGAAAGAGAAATCAAAGCATCACAAATTGATTGCTGTGAAACAAATTACAATTATTTCCACACATCCAAATAAATCTACTAATTTAGGCATCTGACTTCAGGCATTAGATGGAATATGCAAATGCACATGTTGAAATGATGTCCCTGTCTCTAGAGCTGCTCACTTATTTCTCTGTTCTTACTGGATGCTCAACAGTCTCAGACTGCTACTGAGATATGCAGTAAATTAGCTGCTCTTATGCATTGCCTGTTAAAAATATTAGAAGGCAGGTCTGTAAAGCACAGCTGGCAGTCTCAGGCAACCAACACTGGCTTATCCTTTCTAGAAATGTAGACTAATATCCACTGCCACCATCCCCAAACCTGCTTCCAAGGGGGTCATACTGTTCAAGCTACCCTTAGCTGAAGCCCTCTGCCCTGCTCTACTTCTCAGAAAGGGAGTGCCATGACATGAAATGTCCCCCTTGAAGTTTTCCACATGCATTTTACAAAGTGTACTTGTTTTGCTATCACACTGCTTCACATAAGAGAAGTCATCTAATATTGTTACTGACATATTAGTCTAGTGTGACATTTTAATATTAGGCTTTTTATAATTCACAGGGATGGCAGAGCAATCTCAGGTAATCAAAATAAAGGAAGGCAGCCTGAATAATGCATTTGATAAATCTAAAAAACATACAGTAGACACCTTTAAAAGTGTTTTCCAGGAAAATGTGACTCAGGTGTAATATTGATTGAGAAGATAAAGACAGGTGTTTTCAATTCTTATATTATGGATGCAGAGAGGACTTTGATAGTGTAACAATCATCTTTTGTTACTTTGCTGCAGTCCAGTACAGCTAGAACCAATTTTTCATTGTACTCATTTACTGGAAAGAGGGATAATGGCAAGAACAACACAGCTTTAATAGAAAGAATAAGTTATGATTTAATTCAGATGTTGTACTACAGCTACAAGTTAAAAGATATATTTATATATACACCAAAACACACAAAGGAGCCTGCATGCTTTTGAATAGAAGTCATGGCTCTGCATTTCTATTTATTGGTAGTTAGGTGGAATGATGCAGCATTATTATCCGGACAGCAATAAGAAGCAAGAACCTTTTAAAGTGCAAAAAGATAACTGTAGGATTATGAGCAATCTATAGAAAAGCAAAATAAAGGGCAATAGTAAAAGGTCACATTTAGGTCTTCATTAATATTTGTATTTAAGTAAAAATGGCAAGCAGAAAAACCCAAAGAAAGGCTAAGTTCACAATCAATGTAATGCTTTTCTGCACAATTATCATAAATTTTCTTCCTACGGACAGTACTCAGAATGATGATAAAAGAATGATTTTTCTTCCCTAGCAAAATAGATTGCTGCATGACTTCTTGAATGAAACACAAATCTAAGAGTGATAGTGCTTGGGGCTGGATTATTCTCCTGGGATTGCAGCCAGTGTATGACATTTCATAGCTTTTCCAAGGAGTTCAGTAGTGCTCTTCTCTGTAGCGAGACACTGCTGAATGACCCCTGAAAGACACCCCACAGTATGTGCTTCAAAACGACCACCAAAAGCTGCCAGGAGTTAATTGAGCCTGGTATAGCCCAGAAATATTCTAAATGGCATATTTCTGAGCAGTGCTCATTAGGCCAGCCTAAATCTGAATTTCAGCAGACTTTGGAGGAAATTAGGATCCAAAGCCAAGTTTTAGAGTTGCTTTCTACATCTCTAATAGACCTGCTCTTGAAATTCAGATTCTTCTTTTAATGAGCATTTTCTACAGAAAAGCAGACAACAGGAACAAAATCCTTCCCTGGAATCTCAGGCTTTTCTTTAAAAAGAGTCTGGTCTAGTCCAAACTCATTGTAAGCTGAGCCCACATTCCTCTATGAGGAGCAAAGAGAAAAACTGAAGAGTAAAACAAACCAAAAGAAGAAAAAAAAATTAGAAAAAATTAACTCCTTCCCTAGCAGCAGCAACTCTCACAAGCATTTCCCAGTCTTGTTTTAAGCTGATGAATCAGACTCAGCTGCATCTCAGCTAAAGTGGCTCAGGAAGGCATTTCCAGCCTCCAGAGGACATCTGGGATTTACACCAGTGACCCTGCACTGACTTTGCACAGCTCCCGAGATGCTGGGAAACCTTGGGTAAACCCTTTTACCCCCTTGCCAAAGGAAGCACATGCTGTGTTATTAGCAGGCAGGGTGGAGGGAGATGCAGGGCTCTGGTCACTGGAAGACCAGAGATCTCTGTAGGATGTAGCAAACAGAAGTGCTCTATGAGGAGTGGAAGGTGCCACAAGAGGACTTAGGAGTCACAGATGTCCTGCCAAGCAGAAGCAGAGAAACCCCATCTCAGCATGGCTCAATACTAGGGGCCAACACAGGCACTGCACTTCAAATTTCTGGGATCCCAGACTTATAGGGTAGCCTTAGACTGTAGTGAGTTTGCCCTAAAACTGCTAAGATTTATAAGCAATCTTAAAGAAAACATTTTTTTGTTTACACTGCCATTTCTCAGCCAGTAGGCTGAGACTTTCTTCCTTCAGGGGAGGTGCTTGACCTCTTGGATTCACCTGCACCCAGCTAGTGTGACCACGCAAGGAAACTCCTAGAATGTCAAGATCCTGGAAGAGACGACAAAAAGCTTTGAGCTGAGCACCAGTGACTGCAGTTCTGCTGACTCCAGAGGCAGGTTAGGATCCTAGTATGAGCCTTGTCTTCCTAGCCTTTGCTTTCATGGAAAGAGAAGCTCTTTGATTAGGTTTTTCTGGGCTGAGAAGAGACCAGTATGTCAACAGTCCTATTCAAGAGGGCAAAATGCAGTCTCAATGACTACCCCTGAACCCAAGGCCTTACAACTCTGTTCCTATAGCAATCCATATTGCTAGACAATGAAAAATGGTGGCTACCACCTTTTCTTTAGTTCCTCTTCATAAACCCTTTTCAAGATCCTTAGCCATTTGGAAGAATGAGCTCTTTCTCCCTGTCTATCCAGCAGCTACAGTAACACCTGTCAATGGGGAATGACTTATATATACATGACATAATCCTTTGAAGGGAAAATAAAAACCCACTCTTCATTAGAAAGCAAATTCCAGCATTGTCCATTTCCCCATCTTTGTAGAAAAAGCTGCCCTTATGGGTTAACTTCACCTCCTCTTCACTCCCCTTCCTTTTTCAATTCTGTCTCCATTTTCTTTCTTCTTGTTAAAGGTTTCTTAATACTGATGCCTACTACTTATTTTAGGTTTAAATGGTCCAGGTAGGAATTCCCTGTAAAACCAGATCTTTCTTCTTGGGGAGCAGTGAGCGTTCAGGTTAGTACTCACCAAATCACATGAATTCAAGTTACATTTTTCTCTTAGTCCTGTCTCAGTATAGAAGAAATATCAAACCAACTCCAATCTAGCAACCACCTGAGCATGGCAAGAGTCATGCCCTTCCAAATGCCACTCTGAGCTTCCAAACGACTCTTCATGCCCCATATAACTAGAGTTAATTTCAAGAAGAAGCTTAACTCTGCAATAGGAAGATGGCGTAAAATCCTTAACAAGCTTTTCATACCTTGGTTCTGTGCCACTGTGAATGCAGTCGGGTCTGACGCATGTTAGCAGGCATGCTTCTGGGCTAGAAAGGATCCAAGACTGAAACGCCTATATACGTGAGGTAGTCAATTTCCTGGCAAGAAAATAAAACTGATACAAAACACACAAAGGAGTCCAATATCAGTAAGAATGTCACCAGCAGTGCAATACATTAAATAAGATCACTGCAACAAATCACCTTCCTAAGCATGACCTTCCCTTTCACGTAGAGAATGGACTGATTAGTTCCCCAAAAAATGGAAAACTTTGTGGAGGCTCTGGAACAGGTTGCTCTTTTTGGCTCCATTACTCATAGATGGGCTTGCCACATTCAGCAAAGGCAAGGGTTATGTCTTGGTTTGGAAGACAGGCGTCTGCTAAGGAAGGTGGAAAACTGCCTTAGAGGATATGACCCTCCCTCCGAATTGTTGTAAGGTCGAAATCAAAGGCTCTCAGGCAGAGATATGGGAAAAAGAATAACAGTTTTTACTCGTATCTATAACGAGGGAACAAGCAACAATAACAGTAGCAACAACAAATAAACCAACCAGATACCCGGTGGCAGCTTTCTCTAAGCAGCCAGACACCGCCCCTCCCCTTTGGTACAGTTACGGTCACGGCTGGCAGGGGTGCTGTGACGTGAGCTCAGGTCCTCGGTGATGGCAGACGGAGCAGAGGGCGAGGCGGCCACACGGCGAGCAGAGCTGCAGCAGGGAATCCCAGGGCAGCAAACCGGGCGGCAAAGCCCGTCCACTCGAGCCGGCGAACAAAAGGGCAGCAGAGACTTCAGCAAGGAAGAAAAAACCCAGCAGCGCTGAGCTCCCGCGGCAGCAGCGAAGGGAAAAAGAAGAAAACAGCAGCTGTCTCCTCCAAGTCCCAGGGACAAGTGTGTCTCTGCCCCCGGCCAGCCATCTTTTTCTTCTCTCGTCACACCTGGCTATGTTTTTAGTCTCTTAAGTGCGTCTTTGTCCCTTAGGTACTCAGTCGTTATCTCTTAGGTACCCAATCGTTGTCTCTTAAGTACCGTCGTTAAGGCTCGTTAAAGTCTCTCTAGCCACAGGATGGAAAAATTCCCAACCTCCAACAGGTTAAAACTCATCTTATTTGTTGTCCACAATTTATGAAAAAATAATCTAGCTCATAGGAAATGAGGTGCTTCAAGAATTTGCTGAAGTGAAAGCATTTCACTGTCAGCATGGAGTCAGCTTCAGTATGACTCATCTGATCTGTGCACTACTATTTTATGCTATATTGATCCATCTAGGAATAATTGTGAAGACTTTACTGGATTTTTTTACCACTAGAAAAAAATATACCAAAACTGTGTTGACTGTGCTTTGACTTGAATTACAGATGGCAGTAGGACATTGCCATTGCATTTTGTGAGTGTGGGCAGGCCTGTTGTATGACACATTATTGGTATTTCAGGTGATGTCTGAACAGGCTTACCTAAAACAGAAGCTAGACAAAGTTAGGAGAATAAAAAGCAGATTAGTTTATTAAAGGCCTTCAATGTACATTTAGGGCAGACAGAGCCTACTCCAGAGACAGCACCCAAAATGGACCCAGAGTCATGAGTTTTTCATACTTTATAAGTTCTGTCCATTAACATATTGGGCCTTAATCCTCCAATTACACACTCAGGTGATGATGTCAGTTACCCCAGGTTTGGTCCCCCCAATTTACTGTTTACATATTTTGGGGCCCTAAGGCAGCAAAAATGTCCTTAGATTTTCAATGTAGAGGAACTGTTTTGTCTAAAGATGCTGGGAACAGCAGCTTTATCACCCTGGATGGAGACCAGAGTCACACACTAAAATTACAGATACACAAAAATATAGAAGCTAAAAATCCTAAGGCATTACAGGAACACTGAGCAGTAGTACTGTGTCCTGAGAGGAAAGCAAGACTTCTGCATACATAGCATTTTCTTGCATCCATGTCATACCCATTTTTGATAATTTGTCTGCCACCACTTAGCACTAGTAAAGCATCATCTAAGCATGTAAAAGCAAAAGAAATGTATTGTATGTAACTCATTCAGAACTGTCAGTATCTAACACTAATGCTTTCTGACTAACAGCTTTAGGAATCCTTCAAAAGGTCAGCAAATGGCTCAGAGCTGTCTGAAACTCCAAGAGAAATATCTCCAAAGCCTAGCATACACACATCCCAAACCAGGATCCACATTTGACTCCCTCCCACCATGGAACCTGCAGCCACGTAGTTTGAACATGGCAGCCAGTGCTCTGCAAGGAGAGCCCACATCAGCTGTTCCATGCAGATACTCCCACACCAAAAAGGATTTGTTTTCACAACACCATTCAGAGTGGCTCCCAAAGACCAACCCAGTCTGCATATTGTTTCAATAGTACTGGAGAGACTAAAGGACAATCACACATAAGACACCACCAATTGCCCTTTCACCAAATGATTTTAGTGA
This sequence comes from Dasyornis broadbenti, assembly GCA_013397935.1. Taxonomy (NCBI): domain Eukaryota; kingdom Metazoa; phylum Chordata; class Aves; order Passeriformes; family Dasyornithidae; genus Dasyornis; species Dasyornis broadbenti. Next base: position 207,273 of record VZRN01003030.1, read on the forward strand.
AACTTTTTGCCTAGGAAAAGCTTAGGAAAACGGCATAGAAAAATGGGATGCTCACTTTGATTAGAAGAGTAAGTCTTTCAGAGACAAGTTCTGAGGCTCTTAGCATAATCCTAGCAAAAATTCCATGGTAATCCATGTTTTTATTCAGAAGAACATTTTCGTTGTTAATACATCAGATTTTGCTTTTATCTGACTTATGTTCAGTGATTATAACACAGACACAGTGTTTGCATATGAAAGTGTAAGAAAGGAGTGAGTGCTATAGTCTGCAGAGGAAGACATGAGTATGGATGAATGTTTGCCTTGGTAAATAATATTAGAAGTAATTATTTTTAAAAGTATTCAGGTGCATCACATTTTGCTTCCATGTAACTAAAAAGGAAACAACTGATTTGCAACCTGGGATTTGAAAAAGCTGTTAAGAAACCAAAGAATAATTTTTGATGAAGTACTTGTTCAACAGCTGCAGCATCATCCAGTATCTATCGGGCAAGTGCCAGGCTACTTGCTTAATGTCTGGAGATTGATAACTGTTCAGAATTTGATGAATGACAGATTGAGAATGTAGACACAGTGCCTGGACTACAAACGGGCTGAGGGATGATAGCTTAAAATAAAAAAGTGCAAGTTTTCAGTTAATTAAGACTATGGTCAGCTGTCTGCTGCATTACTTATTTGTTATTTTGAGATTTCTCTGCAAAGAAAAGGTTCTGAAGGCATCCTGGCAAGTGCCCACTGACAGATTTCTTGAAAAGAATTTGAATCCAAAGGACTAAAGTCTCAGCACCTCTCAATTTTTCTCCTGGAGAGCACCAGCACTATTTCATCAAACAAACTGCTTGACTTTGCCACTATTAACCCATTCTTTGCTTCCCTAATCTTCTTTTTTCCAGTATTGTCAAATAATATAGATGCAGAGAGAGATGTAGGATTCTAAAAGCCAGTGTCCTCTGTTACAGCAAGTGTTATCCCTGGGGTCAAGGATTGTCTGAATCAATAACACCAATCTCAGTAGCCCCATTTAAATGGTGAGTCAGTTCACATAATCCAACCACATGTCAGATGAAAAAGAATGGTTTAGCAAATGCTTTGCAGTCGTTTGTTTTTTAGAACTTAGTAGTAAATTATTGAGTATCAGTCTACTGTTGCAAGTATATATCTTTACACAATAGCAATTTTTCTTAGCATTTTCTCCTGCTCAGCTGCTTATTCAGTATTTTTATATACCCTACATTTATTTTCAAATGCCATTTTGAAATTCTCACTGGACTTTTTCCATATACAGAAATTTTAAGAGACTAAGTTCACAAGAGCATTCTCAGGCAAGGAAAGCTGATACAAAGAGCTTGGCTGTCCCAGTCATTCAGACCACAAAATGCCTTACCTCTGGTCCAGTTCTAGCTTACAAACAGCCTTTTCCTCCCAAGACAACTGCTTTCAATTGACATGCCTGCTTCTGTTGGGAGTTTTCATACATACAGTGGTTAAATGAAACAAAATTAATATACTATTTTCTGTCAGATTAGAAAAATAACCTTACTGTGTAATTACACCTCCTCAGCACCAAGAGCAGCTGGATAAGACTGGACATGGGGGCAACAAGGAGGAGTGGGAGCCCCAGCAGCACTCCATGGAAAAACACCTGGGAACAGTCAAGAGGGGACCTTGCACTGGAGAGGTCCCCACACACAACATCCTGCCCTTGAGCAGGGAAAAGGGGCAAAGACCACCCAGACACCCCCATCAGGCACAAACCTGGATGCCCAGCTTCCTGCTCCTGCATCAGCTCTTGGACATGGCCACACTTACATACACCCACAGATAGGCACTTACAGAAGCTTTATTGCTGCTCAAGGGAGGGGCATATTAAAATTAGTAGCAGGTGGGGAAGGAAACAGAAACTGAGATATTTGACAGATAAATCTTTTTTCTAGAGAAAAGGCCAAACTCTCCTTTGTGGGCTACGAGCTTTCTACACAAAACAACAACAAATAGGCAAAAAAAAAAAAGAGAAAAAAAATCACAAAAAATGTCTAAAGCAGAACAAAAAAAATCCCTGGTATCATGAAAGAGACATTATACAAAGCTACATTTATAACTTCCTCTTTCATGTTTTCTTTGGGATTACACAAAAAAGGTTGTCAGTACTTCATTTAAATATTTGTTGATTACACAAATCCAGAAAAGCAGTTGGTGAACAGAATGACAGTAACGAACACTTTTTTCAGAACATTCCATGTGTGGTACGTATTTGATTAACACTACCAATGCTCTAGGACAGAGTGTCTTGCACCAGAGCAGCTCTGAATCAACAGTCTTGGGCAACACAAACACATTTCAGATTTGGCCTTGCAGCAGCAGTGTACTGCACCTGCATCGCTGGCAAACAGCGAGCAGGAAAACAAATTCAGGGGAGAGCACCACCAGGCACCTGTGCTTGGGACTGGGAGCATTTGCTGCTTCCAAGGAGCAAAAGGCTGTGCCTTTTGACAAGGGAGTCAGCTCTCTCACATGGCACATTTCACATGAGGGCAGGATTTCAACAGGTACCATATAAATGGCAGCACACTTTCTACTTTGTGTGGTGTAGGAAAACCAAATTGCTTCTTAGAATAGAAGAAATTTAGCCAGCCACCATAGAGGGGCTTTAAATGAAGGACAAACCCAAATCAATGCTGATCTCAAAGCACACATTGTAGCACATGCTATAGACAGTGAAGAAGTGCTGCCTTTTACATGGATTGTCTGAGCAGTTTCATGTGAAACAGGAAGTTAAATTAATACTGTGGTTTTTCTAAATAGCTGATTTTATAGGAAGATGAAACCTCACCAAGCAGTCAATGTATAAGTTACTGCTTCTCTGTTGAAATTTGCCAGCAATAGAATATATTGTGATACCCTGTCTCAAGCAGAGGGATACCAAAAGCGGTATTAAATACAATGCAGGGTCTGACAAATACTGTGTGAAACCTGACAAAAATCAAACCATTCGATTTTCAAAGCTGGCAAGGAGAGACAAAATTTGCTGGGAATGTTGTGTCTTTATCATGGATATTTTTGAGTGTGTGTTGCACTTGCACTGGAGGGAGGTCACTGCTGCCCTGGTTTCCTGCTCATTTTCAGGATCTGTAAATCCTAGAGATTAGGAGCTGCCTGGTAAAGCTATGCTCTTACCTCTCAATTGGCTGCTGTGGAAACAGCAATTACAAGTTAAATTTCATCATGCTTACAAATAATCCTCTTTTTCCCCTCTGTTCTAAAGTTAGCAGTCTTAAATGAAGACAGCAGACAATTAGAAATTAAGCAAAGCAAAGCCTCTGGATGGGACATACATGCACACTCCAGTCCTCCTGCCCAGGCATTGCTTCTTGGCTCCAATGGCATCAATAGCAACTTTGCTGGTGGATTCACAGCTGAGCCTCAAGAGTTTCTCGTAACTCCCATATGGATCTAGACCTCCCTAATGGCCAGAAACTCTCAACATTGCAGTGAATTTCGGGGGGGAGCAAAAAAAAAAAAGAAAGAAAAGTCTCCATGGTGGTCCTGCTATGGCAGCCAGAAAAGCAGAGCCACTTGAAGGAGGAAGTGTATCTTGACCAAGGACCTAAATTGCTCCAAACCAAAGCAAACCTCAGATAGCTGTGCATGTCACACTAAGATACAGTCTGTTGCATCATCTTTGGTTTTGGTTTTCAAGTTAATTTAATTTCAAAAAACCCAAAGCAATCCTCTCACTTTTCCCAGTTACAGGAATCAAAAGTGAAGGGTACAAATGAGATCACTGTTTTGGTCTTTGGGAATAGCAGGCTGAGGAGGCTTGAGATCTTGCAATTCTATTCTGCCAGAGTCTTTTCTTTCCTAAAACACCAGAACCAAATCTGTAAACAGCTTCAAAGAACCAAACTATTTTAAACTGTAATTTATATTTGCATTCCAGTGAGTGCATGTGTGTCCATTCCTTTGTTAACAGTATTTTACCTTCTATCATTTACAGTTTTTGAAAATTAAATAGTAATTACTTCTTTCAGAAATATTTCTATATGGAGCTGTCTGATGAAATATAGGGCTTCAGGCAGATATTCTGCATTGATCACTGCATGGGTTTATGAAGGAATTTGAAGTCAGGAAGAATTTCATATATTTGGAATCAGATCATTGAAGGTGACTCTTACTAGGAGCTCTTAGATGAAAATGCCTAGTGCTGCTTTATGTTTTCTGTCTGATTCTTTAGAAGAGTACTTTAGGAAAAAAGTGCATTACAATTATACTTTAGTAATTTTTAAGGAACAGAACATGCACTCTTTGGACTGGTCCCAGAGAACAAAAAAAATTTGATAACAAAATCCAAAAAAAAAAAAAATCACTTAAGGAGAAAAAAATTCCAGCTCTTGAGAAGTATGAGTGGTGGTAAGATTGCTATCTTTTATTTAAAATAACAAAATTAAAAATCCTGATCTTTAACACCCTGGCAGCAGAACTAAGGACTAATACCATCAGTGGGAATCCAAGCAGAAAGAATAAGTGCTTAGACCAAGATAATAAAAGCAGAATGAGGAATGAAGCCTTATGATTTTATGTTGGGTGCTAGATTGCAAGTCAGCTATTTGGAATGATATTTTCTTTTTCCCTCTGCTAAAAATGTCTGTGTACAATGTAGAGTCACAGCATTCTTAATGGTTGGACTACTGGCTTTTACAGTCTGAGAAAATTTTGCTTCCTTTTCCTATTCCTAAGGTATGTCTAAATACTATGGATACACAATTTAAAACAAAAATATGAAGTTGTCTCAGTCCTTACAACTTCACTTTTTTACTAGATTGTTTCATCTGCAAATTAGCCCTGTAAAAAGACAAAATGGTATTAAATAGTATCACCAATTCCACATAGTATAGTTATTGAACAAAATCTCCCTGCTTTATCAATAACAAGAACCAGTTTGATGAATAGTACAGGAAGTACATAAAATTCTCTTTACAGACTGTGGCACCATGATGTCCTATTGCTTCTCAGAAGCTACCCATATCATTTAATCTCCACCTCACTGAGAAAAAGACATCATCTGATATTTGCTTACTTGTGCATCCTGGTTTGTTGACTCTTCTCCACCTAGACAAAACAAAGAATAAGCACATTTCACATGTGAGTTTCACGCTCTTCAAGGAATGAAAGGTCAAAGGGTAGCAGGCAAAAGCTCTTTGCCATTCACATCTAATTTCCCTCATAAATTATTAAACAATCCCTCATGCATTTCCATCTTTGATAGTCTTGTGGTTTAAAGTGTAAGTCAATAGATAAGCTAATTGCAATAAGCAGAAGTGGTATTTAATGCACTGGACACTTTCAACAGCAAAGTAGTTCTAATTAGTGTTTCTAACTGATGTGACAGCAGTTTACAGAGCACCAAAATAGTTCCTCATTTGTCAAGTGGGTCCAAAGCTTATGGCAGCTTTCTGATCATCTCCCTTGCCGCAGGACCTGAAAGCACCTTCAAAAAGCTTTCTCTCATTGATCTTTAGTCAGATGCTGACAGAAAGGCACACTGCTTTGCCAGAAAGAAGATAGATAGATGCTGTACCAGCATGAAAATGTTACTTACTTAATGAAAAAGGGTACCTGTTCCCAACCCCTGTGTATGCATGGATATGCACACACATGAACATACACAAGCCCAAACCCAGAGAGGCAGTGAAAAGGGATGTTTCTATTAAGTTAAGCATTTGATGTGTGTGTAAAGTACTATCTGCAAAAACTTACCACATCAGATCATATAAGACATATCTTTATATATGCACAAATGACATCACACAGTCTATGACTGAAATCCAGAGATTTTCAAAATTTCTTTAAACTCTTCCCTCTAGATTTTTCATTATTAGGCAAGCAGTGCATCAAATGAACAACATAATTAATTTCAAAATATCACAGTTTACTTTCCATGTCTATGATTTCTTCTACCTTATCAATAGTTTAGCTATCCTGCTGTTCTCTGAGGGCTGAGAGAGCAAATGATGGCATGTCAGGTAAAGAGTAAGTATTTGCTGAATACAGTGTCAAAGTTCAGAACAGTTTTCTCTTTGTTGCACTTGTTTTATAGCATTAAATTAAATATTGTGGTTAGTTATTGGATAAATAATGACATTTTCCTACATAGCTCAGACAACATTTAAAATGGCCCTAAAAGCATTTATGAGACTTTAAAAATAGTTTTTAAATTTACTGCCGAGCAGTCTGTCAAAAGCCACTCTTTACTGAAACACACGCACTGTGCGGCAGGAACTGAGCTGATGTGTTACAAACAGCATTATTTGATGGTACCATGTGTGTACCAAAACCTTACTTGGATTCTGGAGATGCAGCTCTCCCTGTGATGCTGTTCCAAATGTTTCCCAATTACTCAAAATGAGAGGAGGATGCATGAAGAACTGTAGCAAAACAGCTGAGTGGTATCTGCACACGCAGGCTGCCCATCTCTGCAGTGCCTGCCTCACTGGCTTCTGACCAGGTACCTTGTGTTCTGGGGTCCTTCTGGCCATCAAACGTCTGCTGCATCCTTGCCCTGCTGTGTTCTACCAGGAGCCCTTCTTCACCAGGTCTCTGGGGAATGGTGCTGAAGAGCCAGCAGATATTTCAGGAGTGCTAAGCAGAACCTCCACCAGTCCATCAAGGGAGATTTTGAACAACTTTTGGCTCTGTGCCTTATTGAGGGATACTCTGTTCCACTGTTCAGCCTATGTACTTCCTTAAAACCAAAACTGAATTGAAAATGCGTTATTTGTGCCATATAGGGGTTAAACTGGTAAGAAAGGAATACTAATGGAGAAAGATTTTGTTGTTATTCTTTTTCTTGAGAAAGAAGAGACATTTTCACTATACATTTCATAGCCAGAATGAATCCTGAAAGGGCAACTACTCCTTTCAGAGACAGAAGACCTAGTATCTAGAAATGGAGAACTAAAGAAACCAAAAAATCCCCACATTTTATTTCAGCACATCCAGTGGTTCTACTTCAGCAGTTTTTCAGTCCCAAAGGCATGGTGGAATAAGGAGCTATTTGGCTGATGTCAACACTCCTTTTTCTCCCAAGGTTTATGCCCAGCCTGAAAAAAAAAAACCAAAACAAAAAACCCAAACAAAATCCATTGCTACTATGAAGAGTTTTGAAGCAAGCATGATAGATACACAAGGATGACTAGCTGAGAATAAGGCCCACTGTCCCAGGAGGTGATCACTCCCTCCCTCTGAAGTCTGTCTCTGTAGATATTCCATTGTTTGTAAATACTCAGTTTGATCAGCTGAATCAACAGTGTCATTTCAAGTCAATCATGGAGGCTGTTACTCACAAATCTCTCCTCTTGAAGGAGACCACAGCTCATAAAAGTGTGTGCAAGGCAGTATCACTTAGTGCAGCACAGGCACTTAGAAATCTGGAAGGGACTGCATCAGAACACAGGCCAGAATTAGAGTGTATGCACTAATTGGAGAAACTGTTTTATTTTATTAGTGTTTCTATGTCAAATTAGTCAAATGTCTTGGGCACTTAGCAAGTGGGTGAGGTATGAATGCTGTGTGCCTGCCCAGCACAAAGCCATGTGCAGCTTCCCATCTCACTACCTGTATTTTCTCTGCTTTCTGACCTCAGGACTCTGCCTCTCGTGCAGTGCCTGTCTACATCAGCCTTGTCAGGTTTCAAAGCAGATAACCTGACTCTCAAAAGCAAACCAGTTTTTTCACTAAGGCACCATCTGATACACATCTTAGTCACTGAACCCCACTGGCTTTACAGTCTGGCTTCATTGCGGTGCAAGGGAGGCAGCACATCCTTAAGTCCAGGGTGCTGCAAAATCTGCCCATGCCCTGAATGTTCTATGATAAGAGGTGAAATCAGTGATATACGTCAAAAAATGACAGCCCAATAGCCAAATTACTAGGCAAAAACCTGCTCTGAGTCAAGTGAGCATAGAAACACCTAAACCACAGCACAGGTTTCTGAGAGAGACAGAAGAGCTAGAGGGGCAGTCTGTGGTTTCCCAGTCCAGAATTTGCATTTGCACCGGTTCACTCTAATTTAAGGCATTTTCATGCTGGCTTTCAGGCTAGGCAGAGGATGACTGGTGACCCTTCTTCCCTTTGAAATTCTCATACCAATTTTCTAAAAATGATCTAGAATACCATGCAGATTTGTTTAGATTAAAAAACATTCCTGGAAAACTTGCTTTCACGTGGAAGAGCACACTGCTTCTGCTTTGAAAAGCAGATAGATTATGGGTGATGGAACAGGAGAGCCTGTTTCAGTTTCCCCTGTTCTTGCTTATCATTTCCCAAAAAGCTTTGCATCACACAGGACAGAAGCAGCCAAAGCACCATTATTTTACCCAAGTTTACAATGCTGTCTTGGATGGACCCATATGTCATGGGGTCACTCATAGAAACACTGTTATATAACTTTTGTCTTGAATACTTTGAAGAGTGCTATTCTGTTTAGGTCTCTGACCTCTCTTCCAAGTCCCTGTCTTAATTATTACTCTTGTATTTTTATTTCTGTTATTTGATCCACTTATTGACTTTTTTTCCTCTGATCCCATTTTGTGTTGCCCTAGCAAGCCTTCCTATCCTTTTATCAACTAATGTCCTGTACTTTCACACTAATTTTTTACTAAACAATAGCTCTCCAGTTTCTTTTGTAGGTCTAGATCTGTTATGAATATTAATAGCTTCTCGCAAGCTCTGTTTGTGGGAGAGTGCTGGTCTTTGATCTGTGGCTTTTTCTTGAATACACTAGTATCTCTGCAATTGGGTTTTGGGTCCCTTTTAGGTTTTCCTACTGGATTCCCTTCTTCATTTCCATCTTTTGCCTTTATTGCAGAGTTGGAAGCTGTGGAGCACCTTTAAGCATTTTTTATTAAGTAAGCCCTCTCATACTGGCACATTCTATGGCGATTTTAGTCCTCACTGTGGACTATTTCTGTACATTCCCTAAAGGCATCAAGCCATTCAGGTGGGAGTATGTAATTTGTTTTGTATTGTGGAATTCCTGCCATGCTTATATGTATTTAGACCACAGGCAAACCAATAAAGTTGCCATAGAAACAAAGCATTTCATGAATAAATCAATTCATAACAAACTTGTAAACTTTGAAGAATCCACTGTGCTTTAACAACACATCTATTATATAGAAACACTAATCATGTTTGTAATGAATAACATACATATTCTACACATATCCATTTGTTTAGTCCTGTTGGGCATCTTATAAACATTAAATCTTTCCTGTATGTTGTGCATGTCTCCACAGCAAGAAAAGACAGAATTGGATGCTTGCATGATAATGTACCAGCAGGAATTTTTCTATTTCTATTTTGATGTGTGAGGTAGAAGTTCAGTAAACTCTGAATACCTTTTTTACATGCCAGCAAGGATTGAAAGTATCAGTGCAGTAATCCTTTTTCTAGTCACAGACAACTTAATAGTACTTAATCCACTCTTCATATAATTACAAAAAAGCCCAGACAATGAGAACCTGATAAAAGAAGCAGATAATATTGCTGAGAGCTGATAAAACAAGCATAAGTTCACAGGCTGAGAAAATCCTACCTTCTTTTACTCCAGTTTAGTCTCACTGAAATATCTGCATCCGTGATGGAAATGCTGCTAGAATTGACCACAATACAGTATTGAAACTTCCCTTTGCACATTATGCTTTCACTAGCACCTAGGTTAAATGCGGGTAAAATACTACCTGATTGACACAGCACTCTGTTTGCCTGGGCAGGAATGGCCAGCCAAACAGGATGGAGATTTTTTGGAGTCTCAGTCTAACAGTGCCCTAATCTCAAATAGATTGTCATGCAGTGAGGTAGTACTTGCTGTGGGATGCACAGTGTGATCAGCTATCAATGCAAAGCCAATGGAGAGATTTTCAAGTATGCCTTTGATAAGTGTGCCTATGAACAAGGCAAAGGAAAAGGAACGCATGATGTAGGGGATAAAAGAAATAACACATTAACATTTCAAGAAAAATGGTTAGCATTCAAATTCAGAGGCTGGATGTCTTCCCACTGATAGACACACATGATTTAAAACATGGTCCATATGAGGACAGCCTCATGGGGCCCATCCATATGGGCTCCCAAAGGCCAGAGCAGGTCCCTCCCCAGCACCATCCCTTCTTTTCAGTCTCTGCAAAGGAAAGGGCAAGCTGAGGTTTCTGTTACAGTGAGACACCTATCTACCTTCTCCATACAATACTACTTGTCAAAAAAGATATGGATAGTAGTCTTAAGCATCTGTCCCAGGAAATCTGTGCCTGAATAACGAATTTCTAACATAAACTGGTGGCAAGATATATTATATATGGCACATGAATCTGCCAGATGCAAGGTGGAGTCTTATTCTACTGATCTCAGTAATTAAGCAGTGGGTTATTAATTTAAAACTATTTTATAACCCCTTAATATTATGTAAACTTGGTCATAAATATCATTAACTATAAAGATACATCTCACTTCAAGGAGTAACAGCAAGGGAAACACAAATAAATTGGAGAAATATATTATATAACTACAAGTTCAAAAATGTCTCTTTTCTTTGGAAGTTATTTAAGAGCCTTTTCTAGCGCTTTAGAATATTCATTATTTGCCTTGCAGTTAAGAAAACTCCCAGTATTTATTTCATTATAGCTTGGATATTTACGGGAGACAAAGAGGCATTTTAAAAAGAAAACTCCACAACACATTAAGGTGGCCTGTTTCTCTGCAGAATTTTCCCCTATTCACAAGGGGAAGGCTGCAATAAAGAACTTGGCTCCCAGACATATGCTGCAGGATGCACAATTTTGGGGTTGCCTATACCTGAGACCAAAGCTCTCACTGAGTTAGTGCTGTCCAGGAATATGCTGTAGGGAACACAGCTCTAAAGCAAAAATCACCTGCTTTCAAATTCACAGTTCCTTCTTTTAACTATGTATTTTACAGATATGTTATTTCCATAGAACAATAGATTACCCAGTAATTAGGTTTTTTTATGGAATCAAATCAAAGCTGTCTACATTTCTGCTGGGTAATGTTCTTTACAAACAATCCTCTCTCCTGACTCCTCTGATTATTTTATGATTCCTCTTGCTTCCTGTCAGTACAGATTAAAGGTAGCACATATAGCTAGGAACAAACATAATTTTCCAGCAATAGCATTTTGTTTTCCTTAATAATTATCAAGTGCTGCTGACTAACCTTCCAGTATGAAATGTGCACCTTATTGAAAGGGGGCGGACACAGGTTAGAACAGCTCACTTGGGATATCAAAATAAGAAGTGTGATTAAAGTATTAAAGATTTAGAGGTTGACATTAAGGGATGAAAGATGGAATTACTGTAAATATAAAACTGTTCAGCATTAAATGGAATGTGTTACACTTGAAACAGTCTTTCAAAGTGCTAACATTTCAGCATTAATTATTAATAGAGACTGACAGCTCATTTTTAATTTGAGCCTAATGACAAGGTTCCTTAAGAGATAAATACAACACACTGGCTTAGAGGGTTTTGTGGATCTTTTGAAAGGCTAAGTTGTCTAGAGCTTTATCTGAAAATTCCTCATAAAATAACAATCTGTACACAAAGTTAAAAGGAAAAAAACAACAAAACAGTGAGTACCAGCCTGCCCACTCTTTGGAGACACCCTCCCTGCCTCAGAGTGTCACTGGCAGCACTCCTCCCCTCTGCTACGCATCCAGATGGATACGGAGAAGGTCCCAAGGGTGCACCACCAGCCTTTCATTGCCCCCTTCCCCACCAGACAAGAGCTTTGGGAAATGCGTATTTAGTCTTCTGAGTGCTTTTCTTATCAGACCACAAACATCATGCTCACCTATCACTAAACACTTAATATCTTTAGTGCAACTATTCATCTCCTTTTACTATTTGTCATCATTTTGAGTTATGTCACCAAAACAATGATTTTTAGGACCCAGTTCTGATCCCACCTCAGTCTCCATCACCCAGGAATAAAGTCATTGCCATCGGGGACACAAAGAGGACAGACATACACCCAAAATAAAGGGCAGGACCCCAGGCCAGGCAAAAGGACCTTTGTTAAAAGGTGTTGCTTCTGCATCACCTCCATTGGTCTGAATAAACTCTTGAAATGTCAGCTATCAGTAAAAATACCATTATTTTATTTCTGCTATTGAAAGTTGAATTATGATATTCAATAAAAATGCATTTTAGCTATGAAATAGCATATATTCAATAGTATCTATATTATATAAAGCATATTAAATCTTTTGTTAATAGAAATATTTGTACTACCACTCAGATGCTCCTTTGGGACATTACAACTCTCCAGGAGTGTGAAGTTCTAAATAATCCACTAGAATGAGGGTCAAACATAGCTCGTTAGCTTTGGTAGGTGTAAAGGCTCATGAGTGACAGTGCACTTTCCTTCCAGCCATGCAAACAAATTGCAGCAAGGAGACTAAGTGAAGATATCTTGCCATTGCATTCCTACAGAGGAGCTGAGAAATGGGGGAGATGGAAAGAAAGTGGATGGGGCAAGCAATGGGCAAAATAAAAAGAAAACAAACACCCTGTGTTTTAGGATACAGCTGAGAAAAATTTTTAGAAGAAAGCAGAAGGAACACACTGATAGTTTTATCTGGTCTTACTGACACATTTAGAAGTCCTCAGGGGCTTGAAAGAAACAAGGCAGTTTGTAAGCTGGGTTTTCACTGTGCACAACCCTGTCTCACAATACAACAGTAATTAACTTGTGTCTACCAAAAAAGCAGTATTTGGCAAACAAGAGCACTGAAGCCAGGAAGCTGTCAAATTAAAGGACTTTCAGAGAAGAAAACACTTGTATACTGGTTTAATTCAAGTATCAGGGTAAAGGAAGGGTAAATAAAGGTAATAAGGGGGAAGTAAGAGAAATCACTGCTTGAGAGTACATTATGATTTCACTGCAAAGCCTGCTGATGTGGAAGTTTTTGGGCTTGGCTTTTCTGTTTACTCTGAGCCTTTGTTCTGCTTCAAAGGAATTTGTCCTAGAAGTAGCATGTTAGAAGGATCAAAGTTACAAGATGACTTTTGGGAAAAACATTTATCTAAAACACTCAGAACTTGACTTCTGGTGATATCTTGGAGTTAGTGTTCACTCAGTTGCTTTTGGGCACAGTTCCTGTAGCTTATAGGAAATCTGATGAAACCAGATGTGTTCCCCATCAGTGACAAACAATGTACCTGCTCATGGTAATGTCCAAGTAGTATATCTGGAGTAATTAAAAATAATATTTGGAAAACAAGTGGTTTTGGTTTTGTTAAACTGTCTTACAGAGATTTTGCATGATCTCTGTCAATAACTAAACACCTGTATTCTGGCAAGTGGAAAAGCTGAGCTAAGAAATGCTTTTCAGTTTATATACAAAATAAAATTGCTAAATTCACATAAATGAACTATTTAAAGCAAATTGCTTTCCCAATACCACTAAGGACTACTTGCCATTTAGGAGTTGTTAGAGAAGTATGAAATATACCTAATGAAATACACAGTCATACAAAAGTCAAGCTTTTTTGTTAAAGTCCTTCTTTAATGAAAGATGAGGCAATTTCTTATAAAAGTGTTTCCAGTGTGTAAATTTCTAAAGCATATTAAGCAATGTACAATCAGAAGCAGCATGCTGTTCTACCTTCTGCTCATTTCCTTGAAAAAGTTCCTGTCACAAATAGAAATGGTATCTAAAAAGATGCAGCAAGTGCATCTTTTCTAGGAAAAAGAAAAGATTTCCTCTTCATTTGAAGATTTGATTCCAGGGATGACAAAGCAGTTTGCAATTTCAGCATGTCTCCTGATTTTTATACAAGAGAGGAACAACAGCTTCAAAGGCCCAGCTCCCAAGCATTAAATTCTTTGGTAAATTTAGCTCTTGACTCCTAAATACCTGCTTTAATAATCTAGTGTTAATACATGCATTCCACCTGTATATGTAAGGGTTGCATATAGGTCTGATTGTTGTCCTGACAGCCTCATCCCATTCTAGCTTTCCCAGAGCCTTCTGTGTTCCCCACACCGTGTTTTACAAACACATACACCCCAATCACAATACTAAACTGCAGGCTACCTGCACCCTAACACAAGGCAGCTCCCCTGCAAAAGAGGAACACCCATGTTCTAGGCCATGTTTGGAAGTTGCTCATACAACAGCATGTGCCAGTATTTTCTCTAGCTACAAGACAAGATTTAATCTGTATTTTGGCCACATAACAGATGCACACCAGACAGAAAAGCTGTAATATACTACCTACACATACTTCTTTGAGGCTACACAGCCTTCTTCCGTGCAAAGTGTACACATCCCATTTTGACATTTCAAATAAGGGCAGCAAGCATTGATATTGCACATATCTTACTGCATCAGAGCCCTGTGACATCCTCTGGAGGGCTTTTAAACTAGCAAGGTAAACTGTATGTGATTTGCCTTACATGCAGACTAGAAAGTGTTCCATATTTCTCACCTGTCCTTCCTTCTTCCTAACCTCACAACCACTTCAACTGAACATCTATAGGAAACAACAACGTGACTTCAAACAGAAAAAAGAAATCAAATAGACAAACTTTACTCTCAGTGATTGTGACAAACTTTGGCTGGCAGGGACTTGAGCTCCTTCCTGACTTCACCACCACATAGGACAGACCACCACTAGCAAATCTCATGTACACTTACAGGGTAATTCCTCATACCAGGATTTTAAAAGACAGCAGCAGCTCTAAGCTCATGAACCAAAATATTTTATTTTTCTAACAATATATTCATCAATAAAACAAATGTGAAGGGTCATTCTGAAAACACAAAGCATTGTGTCCAGGTTTCTTATTTTTTTTGCAGTGAGATCCTCTCCTGTAGTTTTTGGGGGTTTTTTTCTGTATCTGGAGTGGGTTTCCAAAAGATGTAAAAGGGCTTCAGTAACTATCTCCTGGCTTGCACTCCACAGTTCCCACTCAAGGCCAGCTCTTCAGCCAGCACAAACTAAGCTACAGCCCCTGATGAGACTGAAGCTTTTCTGATGTGCTGCAGGTGGGGATTTGGCTCCTGCAGTTCTAGTGTACATGACAGCCCTTTTCAGCACATGGTGCTTTATGGGGGCAGCATTAATGCAAACAACTCCTTGCTCTTTGAAACACAGACATCTCCCACAATCTGACACCAACAATTTATACACCTGAAGCAACCCAGCTGAAATGGCACCAGGAACTTTGTTTATTATTATTTTATCTTGTCAAGATTGGAAGATTAGAAGGTGTGCATTTTTGAGGTGGCACACAAAGCATGGAGTAGTGGAAGTTTAAGAGGCTCTGCCAAGGAAGAAGGTGGCAAACTGCATGTTTGGAGCACTTGGCAATAGGCCCTGCAAGTCCCTAGGAAGCAGCAGACATGGGGAGGGAGGAGGAGATGAAACCAAAGCAAACAAGACAAGTCTAAGCCCCGGAGACAGGCAGGGAGGGGCTCCAGGCATTAGACTGGGAGGAAAGGAAAGAAGCTGAGTTCCAGTCTGTAGTGTTGGAGGACAAGGGAACATCAATAGGAGGTGTCTTGGAGACAGCTGAAGCCCTGAAATTCGGGAGTAAAACAATAAATTGACAGAGATAGGAGCTGTCAAACGGGTGCAGAGTTTAAATCACACAAGAGGACCTGGTAGGGAGAGAAATGGTCCTGTATACCACGGGAAACAATAAAACAGAGTTTAGGAGGTAGGATGCTGCTTATAGCAATGCTGACTTAAAGCTGAATGGGACAATGAAAACCAAGGTAGAGCAAAGTAAATATGAATTGCTGCATAAAGGGGAAGTCATTGTAGATATCTTCTTAGAGAACCGAGACAAAAGCCAACTCAGCCAGGGTAAACTGGCACAGCTCCACTGAAAGCCAAGGATACCTTTCCCATCACTGAGTCAGCCTCAGTGATACCTTTAGACTTCTCTAAGCTCCTTGTGCACTGTCCCCCAGTACTTTACTAACTACATTACATATGTGCAGGCATACGAGGCTAATGCAGTGGTCTTACCACCAGACTTAAGAAGCGTCCATAAATTGTTTTTGAGATAGGTAATGGAAGTGGCATAAAAACATCAGTATTGACTTTTATCCATTACTGACAGACGTTCCCATAAAGAAAAAACTAAGGAGGCTTACTATGTAATTGTTCAACTCAATGATTTACTGTGCAATCCTGCAAAGCTTACCATGTAACTCATTGTGAAACTCCCTGATTTACTGTGAACACAGCAAAGCTTATCACAATGTTTCTGTGGGAAAGACTTGGCATCAGCTTGGGACAGGGTTTCACAGACCATTAATGATGACTGACAGGTTCATTTAAAATTAGCTATAAAAGTTCACTCTACAAAATCATCATGCTGTCTTTGTGATATTCAGATATTTTAACTTCAGTGCTGTATAAATACTCCTTACCACCAAGACATTACCAAACAAGCAGATCTATTATGAGACTGGTTTGGTTTACATTTCTCTCATGTTGTATATATTATCATTAGAATTAGCCTTCACCTTTTCATGGTCTATACATGAAGAATTGAAACACTTCACTTTTTCTTCAGATTGGACTGAGTGAGATATGTACAACCCTTCAACCCAATTATGAAGAGTTAAATGCTCTCAGCTTAGGTAAAATATTTTCAAAATCATAAATCTGCATTTTTGAAGGCTGGGAGGCATTTCTATAAAATACAAAGTGGGTGTCTGACATGTCAGATAAAGCCCAGCATAAAAATAATCTAAATACTATTTAGCCAAACGTTCACCTGGTTTCATTTTTGCTTGGCTGGGCACAGGAAATTTGAACAAATAGGATAAACATCTGATTTTTGTGGAACTCCTACACTTGAGGCAGTCCTGACAAAATTGGAGTCAGTATTGACTGTTGCAGGTAAGCAGGGAGGCACCATCAGATTTGTGTGGCTCTGAACCAGTGCCATGCTAGAACTACACAGAAATAGCAAGTCTGCCTTTCCATATAAAGTACTGAAAAGGAATGGATGAAAATATCACTTGAATTACATGGACAATAGGTTGAATGTTAAATGTAAAACTGAAGAGGTCATCCAGCAGGTACCACCAGTTCTAGCCATTTCACATCAAATCTTGCACACTGCACAAGACTGACTACTTGCTGAAGCACTCTGCATAGGCCAACAGCAATTTTAAAAACCCATTTCCCCCTTCCCCATTTTGTAAACAGTAACCTGGGCTTTACAAAAGATCAAGTCTTCATCTCACTTGGCCACACTACAAATTGCACATTATTCTATAGTGGAAAAGCTCATGCATTAATCTTGTTAGCATGAGTAAAGGGAAGATCAGGAAATGCCTAATTTCCAGTTTACTTACAACAGCCCAGCGTGTTATTGCATAGCACAGCCATATGGTGTTTCCTTGTGTTGTCCAAATAGGTGGATACTAACACTTGCTTTCCTTTTACTAGACAAAAGCCAAACCTGTTGTAGTCCTTCAGAGGCTTTCAGTGCATCTTGCACTGTAAGGATGCCCAGCTCAGCCTTTTACACTCCTGTCACGGCTCAGAGCAGCCTTACGGGAAGCAAAGTACAACCCTGAGAACAAAACAAACGTCCCTAACGAGATGGGCCTGTGCAAATGTCCCACCCCCAAACCCTGTTCAGTGCTGATATGAAAAAGATACAAGTGCAGCTCTGCTGCCATAGCTGTGACCATTCGTATTCAGTAAGGTCTGAATTTGGCTGTAAAAACTGCAGCTGAAAATGGCAGCTTGAATACATCTCAACATATTCTGTGCTTCTGTAGAAGAGGTTGTTAAAGTATCCCCATGAACAGCCCACAGCTGTTTAGGCAGTGGGATGAGAGGAAGAGCAAAAGTATGCTAGTGGCATGGAGACTCACACAACCCCAAGACCATAGCAAAGAGCAGGCTTTCCTTACAAATAAGCTCAATTCACTATTAAGGTGGTTTTGGATCATGCCATGTTAGCCACAACCACAAGAGGAGTCTTAAAGCGATTTGTTTCTTAAAAAATCCACCCAGTTTTCATTGTTCCTGTTGCAAAAAAACATTTAAACACACTTTGCACTGTTACAAGCAAAGAGCACTAAGCCAGCATAGCCACAGAACTGCTTCAGCATTCTTTTTTCAATGAATCAGTTATTTACATCCCTTATTTATACTGGAAAACAGCAGGATTTCCAACTCCTGTAATTAATTTTCAATACTGTAGAAGACTGAACAATTGATTCACTGACTACAAAGGGGACAAAAGCACATATTTTGGTTTAAGCATGTGACAAACTGTTTCAAGTAATTAGGGCCAAGAAAGTGTGCAGCAGTATCTGCTGCAGGTGCTTCCACAGCATCATTTTGCTCCTCATCTGCTAACACAAATCAGTGTTATCTTGCCACTGGACTGGCTGACCTAGTAAAAATGTATCTGGATGTCCAGCTGCACCCTGTGATATACAGTTAGCTCTGTTCTATCAGATTGATTTAGAGAAAGGAATATGCTTATCTGGAAAGGTAAAAATCACAAACCAGAAAAGGAACAGCTGGCAAGTCTTAAAGACAAAGGGGAGGCTCTCTTCAGACACTTTTCTTTTATAATTTATGCTGCAGACATTTTACTCCATCTAATTGCTCCATTTCAATCTAATGTCAGTTAATCAATGACTTCTGCATAGCATGGAGATGAACCCTGGATGCCAAAAAAATGCATAAATTTGGTTTGTCTTTTAGCAGGCTCTACTTACAGAGCCTCATCTTTTGCATTTGCTTGCTGGAGTTGAAATTTCTTCTCTTTTGACTCATCCCCTGCAAACACCCACGCTCTCCCTCTTTTGAGTCACAGTGTTTTTGTATTTTTAAATCATGATTACACTTCTATAAAATGCAGATTCTTGAAGTACCTCACCAGTGCTTTTTACTACTATTGTTTTATTATTCTGCTATTTTTATTTGGAAGGTCTGCTTCTCAAACCTATCCAGGTGGTAATATCCCAGATGTATCATGAAACAAACATTGTGACTTTTTGCCTTGCTTCTAAAGTCTTGATTTCATGCCTTTCTTTCCCTTACTCAATATATTCAACCGTACTATTAAAATGAGAATATATTATCCCAAGTACTTGGAGGGACCCACAGGTTTTTTTAATTGTCTAGGCTAATCTATGCAGAGTAGTTGGAAACAACAAACATTCAGAGATTATGCCAATCAAACCCCATATGTAAGGATCTGACTTGGCAGGTGCTCCAGTCTACAGATTCGTAGGATGAAGCCCATATTCTTCTATTACCTTCATACTAATACTGCATTTAAACAGACATACATCCAAATACACTTGTAGATATCCTGAAGGAAAACGCTGCACCTATCCCAGACAAGCAGACTCTTGCTTCTCCTTCAAACTTGCTCTATCAGAATCTGGTAAAATAGACACTTTTATATTTTTTGAGGAAAACTGGAAAACCCATGCAGTTAAGCAGTAGCTTAACTGAGTGTAAGCCTTGAAACCAGTATGTAGTTTTTCTGTCTTCCTGGAGGCTAGATCAAGCCTTGTATGGAGTTGGACAAAAATAAAGACAAATCATTACAGTGACATTGTTTTCATTTTTTTTTTTTCTAAATGGTGGAGAAATGCAACATAAAGTGCTTTATTTGTCCTATTTCTTTAAATGGCCTACACATGTAAGTTGTTCTGCTAAATGTATGAAACAGTGCCACCAGTTTCTTAAGACCGGAATGATTATTGAGGTGGTATTTTAGAGACACTTGATCCATTCTGCTACAAATCACTATAGTTCTTCTCTTGAAACAACCCATGCAATTTGGATCAACTCATTGCCTAACACTGTCCCCAAAAAAGCAAACTAAGACAAACCTCCAGCTTCTTCTAAGCTTCCAAATGCCACCACCCCAAATCTTTTACCATGGCCTGCATAAAACACATGCATGCTAGGAAGCTTGTGTTTTCATTTATTAAATTCTTGAACAATAACTTGGGTTTGCAGAGAGTAGGTAGACACAAGATCAGGCAGGTGAGCGAGCACTATTACCACAGAAACCCTTTGGCTACACAGGAGATCAAAGGAGAGCACAACCTCAGCAGCAGCTGTGTCAGCTCAGCTTCCACCAGATGCATTTCTGGAGGAGCTGCAGCTCCTGTCCCAATGCTTCTGAGGAAAAGTGTGGAAGACTAGATTTGAAAGCTATCCCAGAAAATTGCTCTAAGACATTAAATCTAGCTACTTTTTTATTCTCCTCAGAAAGCTTGCCTTTCTAATAAGAAATAGGTTATAGAGACATGGGGTTGGGCAGGTTCCTCCAGGTTAAGTAAACTCCATTAAAGTATTTACTTACCTTGACTAACCCATGTCTTTTTCCAGCAGGAGAGAGGCAGGATCAGGATCAGCCACATCACAGCTGGTGGGGAGAGCAGTGCAACTGCAACCACAAGTCCCAACCTCAGGCATGCTCATAGCAACAACACAAGTCTGGGTGCCAAGCTTAGGGGATAACTTGAAGGTCAGAGTCAAAAGCAGATACATTCTACACACCGCCAGGCACATCTATATTGACAGGACAGCTCTGTCACCAAAGCTTGGAGGCCCATACATTGGCAAAAGTCCATATCAGCAGGGTACACAGAACAGAAGCTGGAGACCAGCAACCCTACTACACTATTGGAAAAGTCAGATGCAAAGGGCTGAGCTTAAATCCTGAGTCCCTGGAGGGAGTGGGATGCCCCAGGTGAGGCTGGTCAGGGTCATTAATACCTATCAGTGCCTCAGGGTACCTGACACCTCATTTATTGTTCAATTAATTTCTGTGCACATTTACAGCAAAGTGGGGTTTAGACTGTGTTATATCATGTGCTTAAAAAAAAAAAAAAAA
>VZRN01003030.1:228235-239960 GCA_013397935.1 Dasyornis broadbenti
AAACAAAAAAACCCAAAAAAACCAAACAAAAAAACCCACCGAAGCAAACCCCAGTGAAAATATTCTGTACCCTAGTGAAAATACTGAGAGAGAGACCTCTATTAAAAATACCAGCTGTGATACACAGCCTCAGAGGGGATATGAAGTTTTATTTAATATTTCCTAGTTGAACTTAACATTCTGCTCAGGGAGCTACAATAGTGTACAATCAAAACCTTCTCTTATTTACCACAACAGACTACTGTACTGTGTCACATTGTTGCTGGTACAGAAATGATTTAATATTATTTTAGTAGTTGTAAATTACAGCTCCAAAATTTTCAATATGCTTTATTCAATACACATTGAACTGTTATGTTAATTGTTCCAAAATAAGTGTAACTTGTCATAAAAGAACAGATCAAGATCCCACTAACTTAAAAGCCTTTTTCATCTGCCTGAAAAGAGTAGGACTACCCTTTTTCTTCTGCCTGAAAAGAGTAGGACTACCTGGGGATATTTTTTTCCTTTGGCAAAGGAGAGAATCAGACTGATGAGAGTTTGGCTCATCAGGAAGATGTAAAATGTATTTTATCTTCAGTTTTTGAGAAAACCCTGTGTCAGAAATGTGTACTGTAGGTGGAATAAATTCACTGCTGTATAAAATTAGAAATCATTCTGAGATCACATGTAAAACAAACATGGTCAACAATAAGGTTGTTTTAAAAGCTATTTGATTTGTGGTAATATTCCTCCTCTAATATACTGCCATTACTATTTTATTGATCTCAAAGTTCTTGGTATTTCAAAGACTCTGATTAAAATTTTCTCCAAATATGAGGAAAAAATCTATTGTACCAATTATATGAGCAATCTGAAGTCTGTAGTGTGTGTCGCTTTACAGGACAAAACAGTAGCAAAAGGAAATAAAAGCCAGTGTCAATCTTCAATGAAATTAACACAATTGAAAGCTGCTCCAGGCAAAACAATGAAATCTGTAATTTGTCAGCTATGGATAATATCACCAGGAGAATTATTTAATGATTAACTACAGTGGGCTGGAGCCTGGGGTGAGGCACTGGCTTATGGCTGCTCTTGAAGTGTGCTCTGCCTCAGAGATGAAACACTGGCCCTTTCCACTGCATAATAAACCCCAGCAGGGGCTGTCCTGCTGCATGGGACATGACCGGGGCGACAGGAATATGGAGATGACCTCCTACAGCCTGGCAAGCGTAGGAGTGCTCTTGACTGGCAATGAAAGCACTGATGCATTGGAACAGCTTTAAATGCAAAACCAATAAAACCACTCACCATTGGAAGGGCAGAAGTTGCGTTGTCACTGATGCAGATTTTATAATTGACCCTTTGGAAACAAGATTTCACACCAAGTAATTTTTGCTATAAAAAACTGAAAAGGGGAAAGAGCTTCATGTTAGTATTTAATCTTGTAGCTTAAGTACTGGCAAATTACATTTCTGCGTTTCATGGAAGCAATCTGCTTCTGTGACTAAACAGATTTTTGTGTCAGAGCTTAATGATGGGGCTCAAAGTGACCAGGGGAAGCCACGGGGAGAGGTGCCACGTTTATCAGCCTCCCACAGGATGCAGAAACACAGATGGCACTCCAGAACTGGAGACCAACAACCTGTCTGTACCCTAGAAATAAGGAAAACAGGACTAACTTTTAAGCTACTGGAATCACAGAGAGGCAAAACTGATGTAACCAAGAGCAGACAGCCTTGGGAATGACCTACCATGGTTTGTGAGCACATATGCACCTCTCTTCCTTGCACGTAGCTGGGTAATTCAGCTTTGGTGAGCACTGCTGGGTGTTCCTTCCCAGCCTCTCCCTGCACATTTCGCAGCACTGGCACTGGCAGGCTGAGCCAGTCCAGCAGTGTAGGGTGCCTGTGGCCTGCACCCTGCAGGGCCACCCCTGTCCTGCCCACCCCCAGCATGGCCTTCCTGCTGCCTCAGAGCACAGTGGCCACGGGCTCCCACAGAGGGCACAGCTCAGCTGGGCAAGACAGAGAGGTCCAGCCTAGCAGTGCCATCCAGGATCTCTTGGGGGCAGCCACAGGATCCTGCAGACCTGAAAGGGATGAATTGCAAGCAGTATTTGGGAAAGTTAAAGAGCTGTTGGCTTTTCCCTGTAGCTAAACAGCTCCCAGCTGAAGTCTGAGCTCCAGACTTGGCCCTGGCCCTGTCGCTGTTTCTTGGCTCTTGCCCAGGGCTGCTAGATTGGTCCTGGCACCTCCCTGGTTATACAGCTTTAGGATGGGGATTCTGATTGTAGATGTGTGACAGACTCCACCAAGACAGAACCAGAGAGCTTTGGAGCAAGTGTATTTCCTCTTCTGGGAGTAGCACTCTGTGTAGCTACGCCTCTGTGTGGCTTTCTATAGCCGATGAGCAAAGAAGACACCTAATTCCTTTTATTATATTTTGTAGCCTGAAGACAGTGGAAGTGTTGAGACAGAAAGACCCTAGATCAACTTCTCCATCATGGTAATCAAATAGTGCATGGGTTATTGATTTAATAATGCATTTTTGCTACAGAGATGCTATGAGTGTGTGAAGTATCTTCATTTTAAAGTATTATAGTCATTGCAATCCATTGGGACATTAGTTGTGTGCTACTTTGGTCATTTCGTGTCTGGGTTCTTTCAAATTTGTCATTTTTATGCACTCTCCAAAATGTCTTCAGACTGGCAAATCCTTTTTCATCATAACTTCTGGGATGAACATCAACAAAGTTCTCATTGCTATAATTAACAAAAGTAAGGCTATGTCTCCAAAAGACAATCATAATATCTCTACACAGATTGTACTATTCTTACTCTAAGTCATGCCACCGATTAGCAGGGTGGTGTTTTTTCCTGAAGAATATGTTGTTTTTCTAGTTTGCTATTAGCCTCCACAAATGACTGTGTGATGTAGTTTTGTGTTTCCAAGCCTACAGAAAATGAGAAACATTTTGTAGAATTTTCTTCTGCTCTTGAATTTTTCAACATGTACATGGGATAAAAATGTAGCAAGACTTCAATAGAATTTTATAATTGGATCAAAACACAGTTCACCCACATATGAGCTGGATTGGTTGTGATAGATGTCAGGAGAAATTCTAAGGCAATACTAAAATTCTTTTATTCCATAACTGCCAAATAAAATAGTACTAAAAGCCCGTGAGCAAAAGCCTCCTGGTTTGGCAGAGTTTAAATAGCAAAAGAGTAATCAGATAGCAAATGAGGCATCAGTAAAATCAAATTAGGTGAAGCCAAATGATATGATTGCCATACCACCCTCCCTACCTCCATTTCTGTTTCAGTTCTGAACACATTAATCATGGCTAGATCATTTGCACCTTGAATCCAAACCAGGTACGCTCTTCCATCTTTGGGAATAACTGAAAGCTGAGACCCCTTTCAAGTGTGTGTAATATCTCCTTGCAGCTCCTCTGGCTGTTATTAAGACCTCATCAGATCTGGTCAGCCACCCAGATAGAGGACTGGCCAGAGTGTGCATGTCCTTTTGGATTATGTACACAAAAGCTGAAATACTGACTTGCCTGCTTCCAAGAGGCAGTGATGTTTCCTCAAGGGTCTACAGGATGGTGCCTGGCCTCACCAGTCTGGGCTGAAGGAACCTACTGGCCCCGCATTGCAAAACTGAAGTTTCCAGGGTCCCCCTTCATCAGTCTTGCCCCACAACTGGATTGTTGCATAGCCCTGGGGCCACTGTCTGCCCAGGAGCCTCCTGGCACCAGAGCTCAGGCTCTTTGCACCGTGTATCCCCAGCCCTGCGCAGTGCTGAGCTGTCCCACACAGTGGCACGTGTTCCGAGCCGGGGAGCTCAGGTGGGCGAGCTCCAGATAACAACAAACCTTCCTTACACTGGGAAGCAGGAGCTGTGCAATGAACTGCCTTCCCGGGTGCTGTAGGACCCAGCTCGGACAGACTGAACTCGGCTCCCAAAGCATGAGTGGAATAAGACAGCCTCTGCCAAAATGCTCCTGTTTCTTCATGAAATACACGAAGAAGCTGTACTGGAGCACCCGTGGTCTGTACTCCGAGCCCTCCGAGAGCAGCTTGGGGCAGTGCATGGCCGGGGATGATCTCACCGTGCCCGGCTGCTCACGTTCGTCTGTGCTTGTCGGAGATGTCATGACCCTGACCTACAATTCCCGAGGAATGCAAACAAAAGCAGGGAGGAGGGCAAAGCAATCGCCAGCCCTCCCGAAGCCCCAGTGCAGCCTTCCATTGCTGTGTGCAGTGCCTAGATTTTATATCAGCGATGCAACATAATTAATTAGATTTAGATTAAGATGAGAATACATTACTACCTTCCTGCCTGTCCATCTCTGGAAGAACTGGGCACAGTTTCCTTCCTTATGCATATTCCCATAATAATATATTTGTCACATGGATTCTTCCTACACCCATCTGGCATATAGATATTTTTCCAAATATGTCATTTTTTATGTTCCAAAACCTATTTTACTTCAGATGCTTTCATAATGAAGCAGCAAAAGCCTCCCATAGCTTGATATATGGAGCAGGAATCACATCTGTGCCAGGCTGTTTTCTAATCAGATAAAGCACTGAATACCTGCAAGTGCTTTTTCTTCTGGCCTTTGAATAGATGTACCTGAGTGACTTCCAGTGCTCGTCTGACTTTGCATTTACAATTACTACAAAATACCATTCCTAGTTCTAGCTTTCAGCTAATTGCAGTGCTTTTAAAGCAAAAGAAACAGAACCATTAGAATTGCCTAGTGGTCCCCCGCACAATACAAACCATGGAAAGTCATTCTGCAACTTGGGCATCAGCCCAAACACTTGTGCTTGAACTAGAGTGTACTTTTCAGAAGGACATTTGCCCTTATTTCTCCTTTTAATGCTGTAAATCACACTGTATAATTTAGATATCTGTTACTAGTGAGGAAATGGGCAGCCTCACGGGGACTTCAGTGAGTTTGCTCTTACCAAATGTGGGCTCCAGACAGAAGGAGAAAAAGAAGCGTGATGTCCCATTTTCACCAGCACTCTAAGTCTGTGGTGCAAGAAACTTTGCTTCACACAGTCATAATAAGATGCTTCTACTTTTCTCTGAGCATTCACCTGCCCTGCTGTGGCCCGGCTCCTCACCACTGCCTGGCTCCTTTGCATGCACACAAACAACAGGCAAGATGGATTCTGCAGGAGATAATTTAATCTGAAACCACATTAACTCCCCAGACACACTGTCTGCTTCTCATGGTACATCCCAGGAGAGGCTTCATTGGTATAGCAGAGACAGGAAGGCTGATGGTTTGTGGCACTCCCCTGTGCCAAATCCCGGGAGAGACTTCCTCCTACTTTGAATTTCCTCTGTTCATATTAAGCAAAAGGACAATCTGAGGCATTGGTCTCAGTATAGTTCAAAACACAGTTTGAAGTGTGAATTTTTCAATATTTGAAGCATTGGCTTTTATGATTTATTTATTGATATTCCAGGACAAGCATCACAGAGTGAGCCTGGCGCCTACTCCAAATATAACAACAATCATTGAATGACTAACAATATTTTCATAGACATTTTGTCCATTGCTATGCAGATAAATTTTGTCTTTGTATAATAACATGAAGACCTCAAGATTATAAGATCAAGCATATTGGAGAAACACTAAAAAAACCTCAACTCTGAACCACAACAGTTCATATTGTTTCCTTTCTGACGACAGCATGCACTTTATGAACAGAGCCTGACTTTATAGTGGGTGTGACTCAGGCATAGGAGGTGTGCAGGGTGTGCTGTTTTTCATCCCTTGAGTCCACCTTGTAATATTGCTGGTATCCGTGTGTAACAGATACTGTTGTGCACTGGGCTGGAAGATAATAAATAGATGTGAGCTGATGATTTACAGGAGGGTGCTTGGAACTCCTTGAACCACTGGGGAAGGGAAACTGCCGGTACAAGGTTGTGCTGTCAACCTCGCAATAGCTTTTCCTCTCTCCTGAGGGCAATTTCTCCAAGATGTAACTTGCTTCCTGCCTCATCATCTGGAAATTCACAAATCAGAGGAATTGTGGTTAATTACTAAAATGGCTGATCCATAGATTCTTAGCTGTCAGAGCCTGGGGGTGGGGTTTTAATTGTTGTTTTCCTCTGAAAAGATCTCTCCTAAAGTGATGAAGTAACTCACGTTAATGAAGATTGCAAATAGAAAACTTTTGTGATTATTTCCAGTTGTTTCAAGAATTGCTTATTTAAAATGCATTGCTTTCTTAAGTGAAGAAACTTGTATTTCTCCAAACATCCAGAATAAATTTAGCCCTAAAACATTCATAAGAAAGGATGAATGCATATCCAGGCTACCACTGCATGTGATCTCTGATCATACTGTAGTTAAGTTATACAATCACAGTGATTTATGGTACTATACTGCAGAGCTTCATATCTGCAGGGGTGTGGGTAAAGGGGTGGAACTCTCATCAATCAAAAGACTATAGTTGTTCAGCATTTGGATAATTAAGGCAGACAGTAAAAAAGCATGAAATAATATTTTAAGAAATGAAATCAGAATATCTATTTGCATAGTGTTATTAAGCAATACAGTGCTGAGACACCTTTTCAAAAAGCTTGCCTAGAAATCCACTCATTATTTTGTAGCACTTGATATATGTATTCTTCAAATTCATGCTGAGGGTATGTGTAGAGTTGTTATACAATACATATACTGTCCTCGACTTAAAAAACCAGGATTATAAATAAAGGCTGTCTTTTCAGTTTATTCCAAGACAGAAACAAAGCAAAAGGAAAGAAAACAAAATAATCCACAAGTAATTTTAAAGTGCAAAATTCTGAAATTTCACTCATCCTATTGATAGTGCTCTTATTTTGATTCACCAATCCCATGTAGAGACAGTCAGGCATAATGAGGGGCTAGCACAGGGGAACTGTATTAATCAAACAATGTTAAAAAAAAACTTTAATTAACTGCATATTTTGTAAAAGCCACATTTCATTACTGTTTGTTAGGAAGATGGAAGCATGCACTGGAAACACTAATTCTAATTATTACTTGAAGTGGGAGATTTTGGCAGAAGCGCAAGGAATAATAGAAGAATGTGTGAATCTGTGCTACAGCATAGCAGTAAGGCTAATCATCTGAATACAGCCAGTCGCTTTTTCTTGGACTGTCTGTGTGCTGTTCAATGTTCTGGATGAATCTAACACAATCAGCCTGTTCTCTGGTGTATATCCACTTCCTGCTGACTCAGGGCAGCTTGCCTCTTCTGCCATTTATTAAAATGAAACATTCCTATTAAAACACCATTTTTTGGAGAGATGACCAAATAGATATTAGTAATGACATTACTAAAACTATTTTGTTTAAAATGAACTGTCACACTAGTATGTTGAAAGCAACATAAACAAATCTATTTCATTTAGTGAGAGATTGCTTTGAAAAGCTGGATTTCTTTCTTCCTATTAGAAGGTACTGCAGAGGGGATGTGATGCGTGCTCCAGGAAACCTCCAGCTTTTATAGCTATTAGAAAGAAGGAATATTGTTTCTAGTGCTCTCTATAGCAAATAATGTATAATTCATGGATTTCATCAACATGCAAATATGATCCATGGTCTCCACTGCTTATATCTTGTAATAATATATTAATGGTTGTAAAAGTAAAAGGTAATAGAACCATTTTGTATGAGCAACATTTACTCGTGGCTGTCTGTGTTTTTCTCTAATTGTAAAGTATAAGCATGTATAGAATTAAACCAGAAACAATGGAAATTAATTAAGCTATGATTCTCAAATAAATATTTATTGAACACAAGGTCACATGGCCAATAATTTGAAATTTGCTAATGAAAGACCCTGCTATCATTAGATGACAATATGCCTTAGAAAAATTGTGCTAGGGAATGGAATAGTTTTTCTACAACTATTGCTTGAAATGACCCCTAGATTTGGAAATTGGGTTTTTATTGAGATTTCAGCTCCCCCATCGAACATGGACTGGACGAGAAACAACGAAATTTAACATACATCTCAAAGACTTGGACTTTTGCAGTTCTCTTTGTAACAGCAGTGGATAGATGAGATTTCATGGTGATGCAACCTTGTTTAATGTTTTACGATCAGCTACTCTCCATTTCCGTGTTCTATCTGAAATATTAGAGATGTCAATCTGAAAAAATGCCAAAACCCACTTTTTACTTTGTCAGAGCAAACATACAGCACCAGCCAGCAGATAGTTCCAGATTTTGGGGTTTTTTTTCCACTCTGAACACTTGCTGCTTGCAGGTTTGCATGTTTTGCCTCCAACTTTCTGCAGTGCTGTTGCACAACCCTCCCCAGCTGATACCCCAGCCCATAGCCAAGCCACTCACCTTTCCCTCTCCCTCTCCA
Organism: Dasyornis broadbenti; assembly: GCA_013397935.1. NCBI lineage: Eukaryota > Metazoa > Chordata > Aves > Passeriformes > Dasyornithidae > Dasyornis > Dasyornis broadbenti. The sequence goes on from VZRN01003030.1 coordinate 236,614, forward strand.
CGTGGCGATCTGCCAAGGTAGTGATTCACTTGGTACCAGAAACCACGCAAAGAAACAGTGCAAGACATGGCCATAGCTGCTCTTTGTAAAAAAAATATATTTAAAGTAATGATGCTGTAGGTAACATTATAATAAACCATTTTAATCAACTAATGGAAAGAAAACATCATGTCAAGGACAGCTTTGATGATTTTCATATTATAACCCATAAGCACTGGACAGTATTTTAGACCACGGTTGAAGACTTCTTCTCTGAGTCTGAAGAGTTTGTCTGAGGATAAGGAGGAAAATATAATGTGTCAATCTCCACAGCATCTCTCTATATTTCTAATAAAAAATATTCCTCATATCACATAAATACAAGAGCAATGATGGACTTCTGAACATTTATTAACAAATAAATATAGGGTCTTTTTTAAAACAAATGCATTTATGATGTAAAAGCCCTTTATAGTACCAGCTACTCCCTTCCTAGGATGCTGATTTCTCAGAGAAATGAGAACAAATTATGTAAGGCTGGGAAACACAGACTGGACTTTGAAGAAGCGCCTTAGCTCACTCCTTTGTGGGTAACTCTGTGGCATACAGATCCTGACCATAAGCTTGTGCCAGTCTTTTAATCTTCTATTGTGATGATCTTTTTCAGGCTAACTGTGATTAAAAACTCAGTCTCTCATCCCCTCTCTTGTCTGTTATACATCTCTTATATCTCCCTCCCATTTGAGGCATGGAAGAGGCACTTATAACCCTTCCAGAAATGAGAATTGCCTGAAAGCTACAGCTGTATGAATTTGGGAAGTTGGGCTGTGGGTCAACCAGCAGAGAGACTGTTCAGAAAACATTTTATATGTTATTCATATTGACCTATATGTGTACAAAACCCCCCCTATTTGTTTAGTAGAGGCTACCTGTCAGTATAAACAATCACAATTGCATTCACAATGAAAATACGCCAATTTTGCACAACAAAAAAGCCTGTTGGTACATAAACTTCACAGTTCGTTACAGATTTCCTTAATTAAATGAATATAACAAGTTGATTAGACTTGAGAAGCTCTGAGAAAAGTCAGATCCATTTATACTGAAAAGTAGGACTCAGAAATAAATTATTCACAGCTGATTAGACTAAGACAAGCATTTCTCAAACATTTCTCAATACTTCAGAAAAAATGACATATTGAACTCTATTTTACTGGGAGGCTCAAAATGGCAATTAACAGTCCTAAGCTACACATAAAACCCATTATGAACCACGTTTACAAGAACATTGTGTGCGAATCAAATTACTTTATCTTTGGTTTGAAGAACTTAGAAATAATTGTCAATAAGTATTCATGTATAGGACCAGTTTTTTGAAGCAAGTTATTTTAATTACAATTAGTATCAGGAGTACATGTTGGCGATTTTATTAGAGTTAATGTGTTTAGTGAAGCTCCCTGAACTGTAGCTGGTTTATTGTTGTAGAGGATGAAATATTTAATATATCTTTATTATTCTTACTTTCTAATACTGTATTTATTTCTAAATTAAATCCCAGCATTTGACGCTTTTTTTGCATTCACAGAGAATACCAGGATGAAGCACAGCAATGTATTATCCTCCAGAAAATCTGAGCATCATGTAGATATGGCTTTCTGTAGACTCCACTTGTAAAATAAATACCTTTCAAGTTGCATGTATTTAGAGCCCTTTCAATTTGCACCCACACCTGGAGGCCTGACACAGTGATGAGCGGAAGCTCTTCCATTAAAGAATGTGAATGTGGAAAAAACAGAGAGAATGGAAAGGTCCCTAAGTGGTGAACATCATGGTCCTGAAAAATGACAGAAATCCTTGATGATTTTCACTTAGCAGCCCTTTCACTTCTAGCAATGTTTTTCTCAATCATGGAGTTCCTTGAACTTTCCACATCCAAACTATGTAGAAAATTATCAAACATATTATATCAGCAACTCTGTGTCTGTGTTTGGAGACAAAGCTTCAGGAGGAAATGCTCTGAAATGAGCGCCTCCTCCCAAAGGAAAAAGGCTTCCCCTTTTGCTCCACCAATGAAACAAATTAACTACAGCAGGTGAAAGTGAAGAAAAACTGAACTATATATTAACAAAGAATAAAATTGGGAAAAAACAAGAAAAAAAAGGGGGAAAAGAGAAAAAACCAAAATCCTCACAAAGCCTGGTGGAGAGCCGTCTCACCCATGAAGCCCAGCGGAGAGCCATCTGCCTCTCGAAGCACTGTGGAGAGCTATCTGCCCCAAGCCTGGTGGAGAGCTGTCTGCTCCAAGCCTGGCAGAGAGCTGTCTACCCCCCAAAGCCCAGCAGAGAACCATCTACCTCCAAGTCCAGCAGAGAGCTGTCTGCCCCAAGCCCAGCAGAGAGCGGTCTGCCTCCAAGCCTGGGTAGCGCGGGTTCCTGGAGCCACAGTGCTCGTGCCAGGTGTCCTGCTGCTCAGTGCCTGTCTGCCCAAGTCCGGCAGAGAGCTGTCTGCCCCAAGGCCAGGTAGTGTGGGTTCCTGGAGCCGTGGTGCCCATGCCAGGTGTCCCACTGCTCGGTGCCTATCTGCCCCCTGCCTGTTGGGCCGAGCCCTTTTTAACCCCAAGGTTGTTGGACCGAGCCGTTTAACCGACCCGCAGGTGCCGGTTCAGTTGAATGGACCCTCCGGTCAGCTGTTCAACCTACCCTGGCTCCAGCACCGACCCCCAAGTCCATCTTAAAAGTACAGAAGCCCTGGGCATTAAGCAGACGGTTAAGGAATAAAGCAGCTTCATGACGTCACCCCAGGACATTCCACCCCTTATTCCATACCATCAGCTCAATGCCCAAATTAATATATTTCAGCTTTCATACAATAGGGGCTTCACCTGTGTTGTGGTTTGAGCCTGGCCAAATGCCAGGAACCCCCAAATTAACACATTTACACACCCAGGGCTCATGAGTTGAGATAAGGAAACCTGGGAGAAGACGCACTCAAAATAGGCAAAATAGGACTAACTTTAGTTGCAAAGTGATCGAATTTATTGCTAACAGAGGAGTAAATGAGAAGTAAAATAAACCCTTCAAGGCCACTGTTTCTCCACTCACCCCGCTCCCTCCCTCCCAGCAGCTGCACAAGGGAACAAGGTATGGAGGCGGGGCGGGGGGGGAGTAGGTCAGTTCATCACCCAGATCTTCTTCCCCTGCCCAGGGAGAGGCTCTTTTCCTCTGCATAGCCATGGGTCTCACATGCAGCAGCCTGCCCAACACTGCTGCGGTGACGCTGGTCCCCCACAAGCAAACAGTGTCCCCAAAACTGCTACAGTGTGGGGTCTCTCTTCCAAGGGGTACAGACCTCCAAGCCAGGCCATTTCC
>VZRN01003030.1:240085-277623 GCA_013397935.1 Dasyornis broadbenti
CCCATGGGCTGCAGGGGCACCACCTGCTTCACCATGGGTCTCACCACGGCCTGCAGAGGCTGCAGAGTTCCAGCACCTGGAGCTTCCCCTCCCCCTCCTTCTCCACTGACCTTGGTATCTCCATGTTGTTTTCCCTCACATGTTCTCACCTACTCCTCCTCCTCTGGCTAAGAAAAAGTGCATGCAGCCATTGTTTTGGTCTCTTCTCAAATATGTTTTTCACAGAGGTGTAACCAACATCTCTAATTGGCCCAGCCTTGGCCAGCAACATGTCCATCATCTCAGAGCTGGACATGGTGAAGGCTTCAAGAAGCTTCACAGAGGAGCCATCTTTGTGGCCCTCCCCCACTAGAAAAACCTGGGCCAAGCTAAACCATGACAACCTGCTTGCCCTGTTTGATTGCTGTGCATGTCTCATAGTTATGAATCACCTGGGAGACACAGTCCATGGTTAGATCCACCCCTCGGTCTTACACCCACTTATAGATGGCATCTCTGCCCTGATGGCCTGAGGCATCATGGGCCCATCGAGCTAGGAATAACTCTCCCTTGTGCTGCCAATCCAAATCTATCTCTGACACCTCTATCTTCGCAGCCTGATCTACCTTCTTGTTGTTTGTGCTCCTTATTAGCCCAAGTCTTGGGGACATGGGCATCTACATGATGGACTTTCATGGGTAGCATCTCTACCCAAGAGGCAATGTCTTTCCACTCCTCAGCAGCCCAGATTAGTCTTCCCTTACACTGCCAATTGGCCCTTTTCCACCTCTTCAGCCACCCCCACAGAGCATTGGCTACCATCCATGAATCGGTGTAAAGATACAGCTTTGACCACTTCTCTCTTTCAGCAATGTCTAAGGCCAACAGGATGGCTTTGAGTTCAGCGAATTGGCTCGATCCACCTTCTCCCTCAGTGGCTTCTGCAACCTGTCTTGTGGGAATCCATATAGCTGCTTTCCACTTCTGGTTTGTCCCTTCAATGCGACAGGAACCGTCAGTGAAAAGATCATAGAGTGTTTCTTCTGATGGCAGTTGGTTGAGCTTCCTCAGCTCATGTCATTTGTTCTTCTTCATCAGTGAGACCAAAGCTTTCACCTTCGGGCCAATTCGTGATTATTTCGAAAATACCAGGGCGATTCAGGTTTCCAATATGGGCACGTTGTGTTATGAGGGCAATCCACTTGCTCCATGTGGCATCGGTGGCATGGTGGTTAGAGGGAACTTTTGCTTTGAACATCCACTCGAGCACCGGTAGTTGGTGTGCCAGGAGGAGTTGAGCTTCAGTGCCAATGACCTCTGAGGTGGCTTGAATTCCTTCATAGGCTGCCAGAATTTCCTTTTCTGTTGGGGTGTAGTTGTTTTTGGACTGTCTGTAATTTGGCTCCAGAATCCCAGTGGTTGACCCCAAGTCTCACCAGGCACCTTCTGCCAAAAGCTCCAGGACAGACCATTATTCCCGGCTCCAGAGAAGAGCATGTTTTTCACCTCTGATCCTGTCCAGACTGGACCAAGGATCTGTTTGATCTGGGTAAAGGCTTGCTGCTGTTCAGGGCCCCATTGGAAATCGTTCTTCTTGCGGGTAAAAAACAGGTAGAGAGGGCCCACAGTTTGAGCCTGTACTCAAGAATATGCATCCTCCAAAAGCCTATGGCTCCTAGGAAAGTCTGGGTTTCCTTCTTGTTGGTTGGTGGGGACATTGCAGTGATCTTATTGATGACCTCAATGAGAATCTGACGTTGTCCATCTTGCCACTTCACCCCCAGGAACTGGATCTCTTTGGCAGGTCCCTTGACTTTGTTCTTTTTTATGGCAAAGCTGACTTCCAGGAGAATCTGGATGATCTCTCTTTTCCCAAATACCATTGATGCTGTGTTCCCCCACACAATGATTTCATCAATATACTGGAGATGTTCTGGAGCCTCACCCTTTTCCAGTGCAGTCTGGATCAGTCCACGACAGATAGTGGAACTGTGCTTCCACCCCTGGGGCAGTCGGTTCCAGGTGTACTGCATGCCCCTCCAGGTGAAGGCAAACTGAGGCCTGCACTCTGCTGCCAGAGGAATGGAGAAAAATTCACCATGTCAGTAGTGGCGTACCACTTTGCTGCTTTGGACTCCAGCTCATACTGAAGCTCCAACATGTCTGCCACGGCAGCACTCAGCCGTGGAGTCACTTCATTCAAGCCACAATAGTCCACTGTCAATCTCCATTCCCTTTCAGGCTTGCACACAGGCCCAATTGATGAAGGGTGAGTGGGTCTTGCTGACCACCCCTTGACTTTCCAGCTCACAAATCAGCATGTGGATGGGAATCACAGCATCTCGATTTGTCTGGTACTGCCAGCGGTGCACTGTCGAGGCGGCAATTGGCACTTGCTGTTCTTCTCCCTTTAGAAGTCCAACTACAGAAGGATTCTTGGACAGCACAGGCAATGTGTTCAATTGCCTAATGCCCTCTGCCTCCACAGTAGTTATTCCAAAGGCCCACCTGAGTCCTTTCGGGTCTTTGAAATACCCGCTCCGGAGGAAGTCTATGCCCAGAATACACGGGGCCTCTGGGCCAGTCACAATAGGATGTTTCTTCCACTCTTCCAGTTAGGCTCACCTCAGCTTCCAGCAGGGTCAACTGCTGTGATTCCCCATCACTCCAGAAACAGAAACCAGTTCTGCCTCCACGTGTCTTGATGGGATCAAGGTGCACTGCGTGCCCATGTCAACCAAGGCATTGTATTTTTGTGGTTCTTATGTGCCAGGCCATCGGACCCACACGGTCCAAAGACGTGATTTTCCCTGGCCTCTACCTGGCTAGAGGCAGGAATCCTCTAATTCTGGTTATTATTTGAAACTCAAGCTACTTCCCTTCCGGTGGAACTCCCTCTCTGGGCATTACCATCCTTCAATCCACACACCTGTACTGCAATGACAGAAGTTGGTTTTCCATCCCACCTCCTCATGTCTTCCCCATGGTCACACAGAAAAAACCATAGTTCAGCTCTTGGGGTGTACCCTCTCTCCCTGGCTGCAGGACATCTGCTTCTGGTAACAGGGCCTCTGGTCTGTACTGATGTGACTTGGAGAAGGCCCTCTTTCAGCTCCTTCCTGAGTTTCTGATGAGTCTTCTCCATCTTCCATTTTCTGTATGGTCTCTGACAGACTCTTTTCACAGCTGCAATTCTTGCATGTATTGGGCCATGCACAGTGTCCGCATAAGGCCAGAGCCTCCTCACCATGGTACTCACTGTCTCTTCCCTGTAATTCCACGTCACCATTGCTAAAGCAGGGGTGTACTCTGGTGGTGCATGTCGTGCAAGTTCATCCATATCACCGGTGTACATTGTACTGTGTCAGGGCTCCTAATTGTTTGGTCATCTGAGAATATGATCTTGATCACTGCCAGTTCTCTCAGGCATTGAATCTCTTGTTCCATGGTCTTTCAGTGGTTTAGCTGCAGTTGAAGATCTTCTCGGCACAGATAGCTTTCCTTGACACTTCTTAAGAGCCATGTCCAGAGACTGAGAGCTTCAGGCCCTCTTGTCATCCCTTGGTCAATACTTGAATCACGTGACAGGGATCCCAAATGCCTCGCTTCAGTGCCATCCAGAATTGCACCACCACCTGCAGTGTCCCAGATTCGGACCATCCAACTGAATACAGTTTCATCAGGCTGTCAGGTGTAATCTTTCCTTAGGGTACGAAGGCTTTCTATGGACAGGGACCCAGTAGTGATTTTGGGTTCAAATTCCTGTCCTGGCTGTGAAGGTCTTGGCTGCCCATTATCATCCACTGGGCAAATGGATTTGGTTTTATGTTTCCTTTTCTGGACAGGGGCAATTGTTATTGGTTTAGGCCTCCCATCTGTTGCAGCTCCAGCTGGCATGATTGGGGTATCTGCTGACTTATTCTCCTGCCCCTCTGGCTGTATCTTCTGCCCTACGGTATCTAGCAGTGTATAGTGTGTGTTAGCCAGGACACAGCACATTGCAATGAGCTTTTTCTTTTCATTAGTATCGTTACTGCAATTTTCCTTCAGATATTTCCCCACCTCAGCTGGATTCTGAATTTGTTCAAAGGGGAAGTTCCAAGCTACTGGGTCCAAAAATTGCTTCAGGGTCCAGCCTATGTCCTCCCATACCCCATGTCACTTAGAATTTTCCACAACTGGGGCAGGTATCTGGGCAACCCTTCTGGAAATCTCAGCCCTTATTTTAGACAAGCTGGAGGAATACACAGAGGAATCCTGCTAGACAACATAGCAAGAAGGTGGTATCTTTGGCATCCAGGGGAAACTGAACATTTTGAAAAGGTGACATGCCAGATCTTAAGGGAAAGAAGGAGATGAAGGGCTAGGAATTATCATCCCCTGCTTTTCCCCTAACAAACTGGTTGTAATTGCTAATACATCCCAAAAGAAAGCTACCAAGGCCAGAGTGGAAAACTGACATAACATACACATTCTCGATGGTTTCCATTACTTCGGTCAAACGTCAATAAATCATTAACACCAGGCATATTAAAATGGTGGTCCTGATTCTTATTCCTGACTTATAAAAAGTGTAAGCCAGGGACCCAACTGCCCATAGCTGTAGACATATACCTATGGCTAGGTTCCAGAAAAAATTATTGAATCAAACAGCATGGTGATTTCCTACTGCTGTTTTTTGTTTTGTTTTTTTTCACTTTCCTGTGCCCCACATTTAGGGCACCAAATTCTTTGTCTCGGTTTGGGGACAAAGTTCTGGGAGGAAATGCTCTGAAATGAACACCTCCTCCCAAAGGAAAAGGGCTTCCCCTTTTCCTCTGCCAATAAAACAAATTAACAATGGCAGGTGAAAGTGAAGAAAAACTGAACTATTTATTAACAAACAATAAAACTGGAAAAAAACAAGAAAAAAGAGGGGAAAAGAGAAAAAACCAAAATCCTCACAAAGTCTGGCAGAGAGCCATCTCACTCATGAAGCCTGGTGAAGAGCTGTCTCACCCATGAAGCCCAGTAGAGAACCGTCCCCCTCATGAAGCCCAGCAGAGAGCCGTCTCACCCACAAAGCTGGGCTTGGGGCAGACAGCTCTCCATCCAGACTTGGGGCAGACAGCTCTCCGCAGTGCTTCGGGAGGAAGACGGTTCTCTGCCGGGCTCTGTGGGTGAGACAGCTCTTTGCCGTACTTCGTGAGGGAGACGGCTCTCCGCCGGACCTTGTGAGAGTTCTGGCTTTTTCCCTTTTCCCTTTTTCTTCCTTTGTTTTTTCCCAGTTTTATTCTTTGTTAATAAATAGTTCAGTTTTTCTTCACTTTCACCTGCCGTTGTTAATTTGTTTCATTGGCGGAGGAAATGGGGAAGCCCTTTTTCTTTGGGAGGAGGCGCTCATTTTAGAGTGTTTCCTCCCGAAACTTTGTCTCCAAAAACCGGGACACTCTGTCAGTAAAAGATGCTAAGGAGTCAATTCCAAGATATCCATACAGGCAAATGATCAAATCGTAGCATGTGTCTAACAACCTTTCAAGTGATATGACTTGTGGATTTGTTTTCTTTTCTGTTTTTCTAAACCACTGAGGCCATACATCCAGGCCATTTCCAACACTGTAAAACAGATGAACTACGTGGCGCAGCTACACAGGCCAGGACACTCCACTGTGCTGTGCTATGGCTGCAGGATGGGCAAGGCCATGGCCTGCCTGGCACAAAAACATGAACTGAGGGGTCACAGGCACAATGCCACTGTCTCCTCCCTCCTCCAGGACCAGACTCAGCCAGCTCTAGACCAACATGAGCGTTGAAGGAGTACGGCAATAAAGGTAAAACAATGTGGCACTTCACCATCATCCATCCTTTTCATCATCCAGTTCCAAAGGTATTATTCTGAACATATCAATCCCATGCAAAGGTTTCACAGATTTCTGCAAACATTAATACTTCAAGGAACACAACAGTTATGCACTTTGCTGGTGTGATATAAATTAGCAGTTTCCCACTCTTCATTGCCACAATAAATCCACACAGAAAGAAGTGTTGGTATATACAACAACATCAAAGAACCTGGAATAGACATAGTGAATTGCAGTTATAAAAATAAATTTCTGTAAGGAAGAGACAAGCGAAAAAGAGATGAATGTTCTAATCTTACCTTCATCATAATCTTATTAGCATTTCTCAGTAAGTAGTTCAAGTATCAGTCTATACTCTTACGAATCTGTCCCATAAATATGTCAAGGGCAAAGTATAGTTATTTTGATAGTCTGTGTTGGTGGGCCATCATGGATTTAATTAAGAGACAACTAGCGTATGAAATATGACACAAAAGCACCAAACTAAATAGAGAAATGTTCTACTGCAGATTTAAATCAGGGACACAGAAGTAACAATGATCTGGCCTTACAAACCTACCTACATTTAATTAATGCAGATCAGCACAGACCTGTTCATACAGGGGGAAAAAACCCCAAAAGACATTAAAAATAATGATTTAAGTTATACTGTGTTATTTATAAATATATTTGCATTATCTCCAACTGAATTATGTTATTCATAAATGTGTGTTGGTTTTTGGCTCTTAATTTTCAAAAGCTGGAGATGGAACTCCAATAAAAATTAGTAAAATACTACCTTTGGCTATCTGTTTTTCCAAAACAAAGCCTTTATTAAACTTCCTGCCTTATTTTGAAAGGTCTCAGAATGCTCAAATCATTCTGTTACAAAATTGCCAATAGCCTTCTAAGGTTGCAATGAAAACTGTTATTTTCCACCCTAATCTGCTCTTTCTTCATCTTTCTCCATCTTTTCAAAAAATGAGGGCATGCTCAGCACTGTGAGTATGCAGGACTAGATCTTCGAGCACTGCACAATCCTTCCTGCTATCATTTTGGTGCACTGCATTGACTTGATAGGATTTTTGACAAGATACACTGGTTTTAAGAAGCAGTGCAAGAGCATATATTTTCACGTTTAAATTCCTTACTGCTTATGAGTTTAACACTATTTTAGAAAGAAAGAATCCAATAATTCTGTGGAACTATTCCAATACCTTGAACTAATCTTGCAAAATCATTGGCTGCCAACAATATCAGTTGCACTGAAGCTGAAAGCAAGGCTTACTTTTGATTTGTAAGGGCATAGAAGCAGACTCTCAGAAAAAAGAGTTATGAACACGACTGTTTGGCTGTAAGAATTGATGCCTGGGTCAACTACAGGGACCATATTTACACATGATTTTCATGTCTAAGACTTTGCTTTTTATTAACCTGATGCAGCAGGTACAACTTTCATCAAGTGGCTTCCAGTCTTTAGAATAGAATGACCTTTAATTGGTTGGTTGGTCCAACAGGCCTTTAAAGTATTCATAGATTTTATTAACCTTTTATTACTAAAGGAGAAGAAAAAAGACAGTAGCCAGAAAGCATCATTAAGTGAACTTAGTCCTTATTTTCAGAAAACTCAGAGCTGTGGACGCTAGGTGCTCTCCAAACGCCATAATTTGGACTGCCAGGAATGTAATAAAAACTGTAAATTGACACAAAAATGAAAGTACTTGGAAGAAATAAATTCATAACTATTTTTATTTTTTGGTGAAGAAAACATCAAAAGTTTCCAACTCAGCCTGGAAGGCAAAAATGGATAAACGGATAGTGTCTATAGTTTCAAAATATTTTTTCTTTAACAAACAGTTGAAAATATCCATAAATCTCTTCCAGTATTACTGTATTTAAAAAGCAGTCAAGTCTTTTGTGCCTGACATCTTTATAGTAAATCTATTCTCATCTGTCGTGTTTGAATAAATTGTCTAAAAGTTCATCCTGTCTTGGCTGTCTTTCAGTATTCATTAGTATTGAAGTAATTTTTGGAGTAAATGAAGGGGGAATATGCCCAGAAACTGAGATAATGCATAGAAAGAATAAGACTTCGTACAACTAACAAGAACAAACAGAGCTTTTTTCAGCTAAATTCACAGAAATTTGTTTTTTATTGAACTAGCCAGTATATAAGTGTGTAATAAATAACCAGAGACAATCAAGATGAAATTCTAAATAGTATATGATAAGGTAGTAATATAGTCCCAAATTGGTGTTTATATGGACACCTAACTAATCAAATGGCTTGTCAGAGGTCTGCTGTGAGCCATCACCTGGATTTAGCATATCTTTGCACCTTCCTCTGATAGTAAGAATTACAGTGCAGAAACACAATGTGAGTCCCAATCTTTCAACTTCTTCAATTAAGAAGATAAATATAACAACAATGGAGAAAACAGTACTGACAAAGAACTGCCATGGGGGTACAGCCTGAAACATCGGGCTTGCTGAAGCTCCCATCTGAGGTGAGGCACTGTATAGCTGAGGGCCTCTGCCTTCTCATGGGACAGAGGATTGGGGCGCCTCCAGCCTCCAGAGCTTGTCCTGGCTCAGCCATTCACTCCATGTGGGATGTTCCCCAGCACCCACAGCCGCCTTTACCCTCTCCCAACCTCAGCAGTCAGAGGTGATCCCATGGCCCTACCTTGCAGTGCTTGGCTGTGCTGTAGGTGTTTGCAGGAGGCAGCACGAGCACAGCCCCCTTCCCATTGGGGAGGAAGGAACAAACACAGAGCTTTCAACTTCTCAACAATCTCTGCCACATTCAAGAGCTTCCTCTCATGAATAATTAGAGGCACTTTGCCTGGCATTGTAACTGGAGCATATAAACACCTTTTAGGTTCCTAGCAGTACAAGGCAGTGACTTGATAAAAAGGGCTAAAAATCAGGGACATAATTTTGCCGAGTTACTCAAGTAACAGAGGTGAATAGGTAAGAAATAACTCTACTGCTTCATTGCAACCAAAGAAACAAGGAAACTCAGAGCTTTCCAGCCTAGACTCCCATGGAATCAAACCTGAAGATGTGCAGGAAGAAATTTACCCTGTCTACACAATGTGTTCATTAGATTTTAAAACAATAGGGCACTATATCTCTTAGCCTCAGGGCACAGTTTCTTCTGATTTCCATTAAAACTCTTGTTGACAGCAGGGTTTGTTCAATGAAGTGTGAACTTAACAATGGTTTTACCAAGTTTTACAGAGTATCTTACACTCACAGAAAGCTCCCCACACCTCTGTATCAAAAACAATTTGCAGAATTAAATATTTAACAAACAAGTTTGAAATCTGCAGTGATTAAATTAGTGAGATAATTAGCAAGATATTGAAGGTTAATGTTTACAAATAGGTTAATTATATCCTTTCCCAAATCTCTGTTTTCATTTTGTTTGACACATGTTGCAGTAACAGTGAAAGTGAGACCACGCTTGCAGAGGTGGCAAGCAAGGCCCCATGTCACCAAAGGTGACTAAACACACACTCCTGAGTGAACTTTTCTCCAATATACAGTCTTAGAGATCTATTTTCTTCATGTCCCAGCAGTTCTCCACCTTTCAGAGTGAATTCCTTTGAATAATGCTTCAGATCTGTATAAAGAAACCTTTTCTACAGGACTTACGGGATTTCGGAACTTCAAGGCTTCATACATCTCTCTGATGTTAATTACAAAACTGACAGTGTTTAATGCTCTGTACTGAATTTAGTCTACATGAACAGCTCCTGTGTACAAGATTGCAGACCCAAGGCAATGCAGAGAGCTGAAATTCCCTCTGATTGGACATCGATAAGGTTACTTCACATTTACTATAATGAAATTAATAGAATCTACTACAATGATGAGCAGAATGCTTGTAGAGAATCGAGAAGGGAATCACATGCTACAATAAAGTTTTAAAGAACTATTTAGCAGTTGTTTGTGCAGAGGCAGCAGGATATGACATCTGGATTAACTTACATAAAGCTATTTTGAAAACATGTCAAATCACTGTGGCTATGGGCTCTGAGAGACAGGGGAGACAGGGACGACAGGGACCACAGCCATGCAGACAGTGCTCCCCAGCCCCAGGCTCAGCCACAAGGTGATGCTGTTGAGGGGAAAGGTGCTGAAGCTTTCCAGTAGCAGAACAAATATTTTTCAAGCATCTGAACACTGTTCCCTCTTCTGCCTGACAGAGACTGTACATCCAATGTACTGTCTCCTCAGCATACAAGAGCCCAGGACCAAACTTCACAAACCCTGATGGGACTAAAATCCCACGTATGGGGATAAGCCTCAAAATCTCCACCTCTAAAACAAGGGAAGTCATGACCCAGATATTGTCAAACATAACAATATTTGATTAGACAGCACATGTGATTTGCAACCATTATATCTGCCCCAGCATATCTTACAAGGTTTCCTCCTTGGTAAACATACAAGGCGTAGTCTGCTGAAGGCCTCCCAGTCCAGCCGCCCTCCACTAGCCACAGGCAGCCTTGGAAAAAGTTCATTTTTCATTCATTGTTAATTTTTGATTCTTTCATATGGAAGGACAGTTGCATTTCCAATAGGGTCGGGGCTGCTGGGGAGCCTCTTCCCATGAGCCAAGGGATCCTGTCCTGCCCCAGCCCCTTGGAATGAGTGCTGTTGGCTGTCACCACATGGCAAGGGTGGCTCCTGGAGAGGCTGTGCTACTTCTCATTCTAACACAACTCCAGTGTTCCCATCCCCTGGAACGGTGCCCATTTTCCCCAGGAAGAGGGTGTTTTCTGGCTGTAAACTGACATCTGCTTTCCCTCATGTTGACTCATGGCCCAGCCTTCCCTTGGGAGAAGCACAGGCCAGGCTGCCAGGCCCAGCCTGCCCAGCCCCTCCATCCCCTCCCCTCGATTGTGGGGTCATAAAGCTATTACCAGGAAAGCAAAGCACACTTGCCGTGTCCCAGGGGAGGAGGGAAGCCAGGACTCTGGGGGACAATTGAATAAAATTATTTGTGTAAAATTTTCTCCAGTTACCATTTTATTGAGCAATAGGATGGATCCAGAAGTCTTATCTCTGTTTAGGAAGGACGATTTTTTTTATACCTCTGCAGCTACAGAAATCAACCTTCTGAGCAAAAGGAGTTGCCTTTTAAACTAGAGTGAGCCACAGCAGCTGGTTCTTGCATTCTGCATTCTAAGAAACTCACTGCACACTATGTTGAAACTTTAATTGTTTTCTGAATTTTTTAAGCTGCAAAATTTTACTTTTTAATTTTTAAATTTTAATTTTTATTTTGTACTTTATTCTAGTATGGTGCTGTTATTTGGTATATTATTTGCTCACTTTGCCATAGCACTACAAAACATTAACGTGCCCATGCCTGCTGGACACTGCTGATAAAGAGGCTCACAAGACAGGATCTGGTGCAAATCAGTCTCTGTCCTTTTGAAAAATTAGTTGAAGTAATTTCACATTTTTACTTTCCCAAAGAGACACTGCAGCCATTTCTCTTCCCTTCTTAGTTACTGTTCAAACCACTGCAATGTAAACAAAATACTTCTCTATCCTACATCCCTACTGCACAGACAAGCCCTCCCCTGTAGTATTTCAGGGGTGAGCACGGATGGGGATGCTCTGGGCTGCATTTGCACAAGTGACTGCTGTGAGTATACATGCAAGTAGAGCAACTGATTTTTGAAAGGCAGTTAAGATACCCAACCAGTAATTGTGTGCACAATTACTGTGATTACACATGTAATCATGGTCATTGTGCTTTTAAATGATGCATGTGCTATTCTAAAAATTCACTGCTGTATTACTAAAATTAATAGGAGCTTTGCCATCAATTTAAACTGATGGAGGATCAAACACTATGCATTGTGGCAGTATCCAAGATATATCCAAGAGCAAACGCAATTTTTGCAACCCAAATGCTAAATTCTCAGTGTATTGAAACAGTAAAACAGGGACAGAGACATAGTTTTTTAGCATATCTAGATATACATTCATTATGCATTCATTAATGAATTATCATTTTTTAATAGATTTCTGGATTTGATTCAAACTACACTGACATTAAGAGAAAACCAGGGGTCTGGATCAAGGTTTCTTCCCTTAATGTTTCCAATTAGCTCAGGTTATAGAGCTGTGCTTGCATTTGTTCACAACAAAATCTTTGGCTTTTGACTGCCTTGTCTTTCAAGAGTTAAACAGGATTTTGCAGTGAAGATGCTGTGCAGTACACTAGGTATAGTGATATGCAGTATTTCACATCTAGTCTTTGTCCATGTTCTAACAATGTGCATTAAATATGTTACTATTGTCTCTTTTTCTGATTAGTTTACAGCCCCATAGTTCCAGCTGTTTTATTCTGAAACTCTAAAACCCTGTCACTAGGGAGTTCTGCGTAATTGCCCATAATATGCACCACATTATCCATTTCAGGAACTGTGCTGAAAGACAGCAGCAATAAGGGGTTTTCTAAAGGCAGTCTGGTTTACACTAATGGATCTAACAGGAAGGAAATGCAATTTGAAAGAAGCTGATGCATATGTTCTATTGTTGAATATAATGTTTGATTTAATTATTAACTGTCTGTGATGGAAAGTCAGATCCTGCTCAGTTCTTCTTACAGTTTGGTACTCTGCTACCAGTAAAAACTGACTAGATTCAGTCTTAGGATTTAAGAGTTCTTTGTAAAGTACTGACATTTAATTGTGCTTTTATAAAATATCAGCTGAGGAACTTCAATTACACACTTCTTCCATACAGACTGGCTTCCTTTTATCAAGCTAAATATACAATATAGAAGCCAACTCTCTTTCATTTTCCCTTGCATAAATCAGGAGATTCTCAAAGTTAACGATCCGCTGTAATTATTCAAATAAATATGATCCAAATTGAGTTCATATTCACTGCTGTTCATGATTTATTCATTTCTATTTTATTTTACTTTCATATTATACACATAGCACTGCAGTCAATCTACTGTATCACTGAGGACGTTCACAATGCACTCAAGTGAATTTTTTAGGAAGGAGTTAAAATGTGCTGGCATGACTATACTATCCTTCTTTTATCAGAGGCAAAGGATTTGGCAGCCCATTTCAGTCCAATTTTATAATTGGTGTTTTGTGATGTCTAGTAAATTATTGCATTGTGTTACAAAGGTCCCTAATTCCATGGGTGGGTGTTAACACGCTGTAAGGAATGAATTCATTATGGAGAACTCTTACCTGAAATTCTATTATCCTTTCCTCACCATGGTGACTCTTATCAAACTCATTCATATAACATAATCTGGAAAGAAATAGGTACTGATGCTAAACAGCTGTATTTTCAAGAAGCATAAAGGTAAAAAAATCATAGCTCTTCTGCACGATCCAGACAAAAAGCAGTAGTTTAACACCACTAGTAAACAAAATAATTGAGCAACATAATTTCAGATTTGTATTTTGTATCTGTCTGGTGAGATTATTATCTTTGAAACTATCTTAAACAGATGCCGAACTGCAGCTGAAATTAAACAATAGTAATGATATTTGGAGTACATCCAGAATGCAGCTTTTGCTAAACATACCTTTCTACAAGTAGTGCACACAGCATTAGCTCTGTGGGATGCACCTTACTTTGCAAGTTCCAAAGAGATTGGTTACTCCTGTCAGGAGGGTAATAGAAAGAAATCAAGTTCCTAGGAAATACATCACCATGCCTCAGATGCCTAATTGATTTGGACAGCTTAAGAAAAAGAAGAGACCCTTTCCCCGGCATATTTGTGTTCTTGCTGTCAGTCACTAAACTTCAGGCAAAGAGTATGAAAGAGCCACTACAGCAAAATCCATCTAGCATTTATCTGGAGACTTTTGCTTGTAATGTGTTCTCTGTTGTAAGGATCTGAGATTTTTTGAACATCTCAAACATTTTGAATATTTTGCTTTAGAAAAATATATCCAGACAGCTTTAGCCCCTGGCTCCCATCAGAGCAGATTTCTGGTGGGTATTTCTTGGGTAAAAAACATCATAAACCAATCATTGGCTGTTTCAGGACTCCTGAAAAGGACTACTAAAGAGCCTTTGCAGAAACCAACAAATGTCAAGGTGTGCAGCTTCTTTCAAAAAGTTAACAACAAACCTGCAAAACAGGTATGAGCTGAGGTCAGCTCTCGTTTTGCTCAAAGTTTTGCCTTAGTTTCAGTTACTCTTACTCCCAATTAAAAGTTTATTGAAGCACTTTGCACACTCTAGTATATTGAAGAAGCAATTGTTGGAGTGAAAAGGAAAACTGTCAGTTCTGAAAATAGCTTGGACTACTCGTGTCGTTCTCAGTGTATGCTGAAATATCCAGAAAAACATGGCTCACACTGAGGATTGCATCAGATACCGATACATACAAGCAACCCTCTCCCCACCTTCTCTTCCTGAGGCTCATTTTTACAAAACACGTGGTTAGAACTAAGCTGTGCATTCTGCCATTGGAGTAAACTACAGTGGAGCAGAGCACAAAGGAAATTTATTCCCCATGCGTGTGTAGGATCTGCCTCTGGAGCTCAGTGTGAGAATTAACAGAAAACATGTGTAACCTACTACACTGCAGGGGAAGGGGGGAAACAGCCTGGTTCATTTTCTTGAATCCCATGACCAGACTTCAGGTAAAGCTGTGTATATGCTGAGTGTCAGATCATTTGCAGATGACAAATGCTAGGTTCTTGCACAGGTCGGGAGAGCTCATCCTCCTTTCTCAGCCATGCCAGGACCCATCCGGCCCGAGCGTCCCCAACGCACCCTGTGTGACCAATCCACCCACATATTCCCTTCTTCCATTCTCAACATGCAGCACCCTGCACTCTTCATGCTTTGTCTACATCCCAAAGTACTGCTCTGTGTTTGCTGGCTTAGGCATGTTCAAGAGGGGATTGAAAAGGGTCTCAGTAGCTACACAGAACAGCAATGGAAATAAGGGTGAAAATCATATTCACAGGGAGACAGAACTGAACTCACACAGGTGTCTCTCCATGTCTGCTGTGACTCCTCTAAGCAGCAAAACAGGTGAGATTGCTGCATGCTAATCAGGAAAAAACTATCTGAAATATGCATCTGCACATGAGCATCTGTGCAGAGTTTCTCCAAACCATTTCTCAAGTGCATTTTTTCCCATGTATGGGCCTCTTTTGTACTTTGTTGTGCCAAGAGGCTTATTTTGTATACGTGGAGAGACCCCTATCCACCAGTCATCAGGGAGTGCTATTAATATGCAACATCTTGAATGCATGAGCTGAATGACAAGCTGGCAGTGTTTGAGAATGTGTGGTCCAAGTTTATGTCTCTCCCTGAAGAGGCGAAAAGCCCCATCCTGAACTCTTTGCCAAACTGTGCAAGAGATGAAAAAAGGAGAATGGGCAGCCTATTTTTTTGCTTCTCTCTTCCTAATATCTTGACAGTATTGTTTCCTTACCCTGGCCACAGTTAATGTGAATGGCTTATTTCACATAGTTTGCGACTGAGTTTCAATGTTGAAACAGAACAGGATAGCAGAGTTGTTAACTTTTTTTTGGAAAAAAAATGTTTGTGGAAGAAATCAGCAATGTTTATTAGACTTTCACAAATACATTATTGTTTGGATTCATGTGTCATTCTCTATCCTCAGTCTGAAATGCCCCAACAACAGTGAGTTAAATTGAGGTCCTGAATCATAGGCATTTTTGCACATTGCTTTTAGTCACACAGTATCACCACGCAAGGCTCAACTCAGTGAGTTTTTAAGCCTGGAAAAACTTGCTGAGTGTTTTACGTGCCTGAATAACAAGAAAGGATACCAGCATGTCTCATTATGGATTAGCTACAGCTTGATCCAGGAAGAATAAATGGGTGTTTCTTATACTCCTCACCAAGAAGATGGGGAAGGATGCAGAGGGAAGAGGAGGAACCAGTCACCATCCCCAGCCTCTAAACCAGCCTGTGGCTGTTCCCAGACATTCATTGGGATTCAGGAGCTGGCCTCTGCTTGCGCAATTTAGCTGCATCTACTGAGATGTTCACCTAGGTCCTCCTGCATGAAAAATGCGCTGGATGCTGTTATGACACAACATAACCATGCTGTGGTTTGTTTGCAGCACTGGTGCCTTAAACACATACCTTTGGCCTTCACCAGCTATTCAGCTTTGGGGCGTTCGAAAAGAAACTGAGAAACACAGGTCCACAGATTAAAAATTTGCTTCAGAGTCTTGTGATAGAAGAAGAAGGAGTATCCAGACAGGCCCACACATGTCCATGTAGTCTAAGAGCAATGTCTACCGTGCAAGCAGAACTGAAACAAGCCCACCTCAGAGCCCTTCCTTCAGTACAGTCATTCCCACTGAGTCCACGTGCTCAAGCAAGAAGTCGGTTTTACAACTCTCTGTGGCAGTGTGCAGTTAGGACTTGGTTTTGCTGCACTCAATCCCAGTTGGCTGGGGCCTCACAACCTGTGAGTTTCAGTGCAGCATATCCCCAGCAATATCCTTGCTAGAGCCTGGTCTGATCAGCAAACAGCTCCACCCCAGCCTCCACACAGAAACAGCAAACTGGGCTTTTCAGTCACAAGTTGTTTCCCTGGCATCACATGTGCGCTCCCTCTCTGCATGTGCCTTTGTCATTCACTGAATCTCTGCCCGCTGCACAACTCTTGGAATTAGTTAAAATGACTTTCGGGATGTTTTCCTCTTGCCTTAAAGGATTAGTGTGCTTTGTTTTTCTCTCAGTCACAGCAGAACATAGAAAATGGTCTATATGGAAAATGTGAAAGATGGTTTCTATGTAAATTGAAGGTAATGTCAGCCAAATTAATTTGTTCATTTAACATCTATAAATAATTTTGTATTCCGCATTTACAAATTTATATTCTTTCTTACAGGGAATCTATTTTCTCCATATTCAATTCACTTTTTAACTGCTTCAACCACTTTCACCATTCCATAAAGCAGGTTCATTTACAAATTATGCTTATCAATCACAAGGAAAATTACATCTTTTATTCCTTATTATGAGATTGAAGTTCTACCCCCTTTTTTGGGAAGATTATGTAGTATCTTATCACAAATTCTTTTTGATTCAGGGAATAGGAGAAAGTAGGAAAGGTCAGACAAATGCTGCCAAAGGAGTAAAATTACTAGCTACAATTATTAACTTGAGAAAAGAAACCAGTTACGGTTTGTGGAGTGATGTGAAACAAGTACAAATACATACTTTTATAATGTTATGACCTTCCTTGAAATTCTGTCATGAAAATGTGTTAATATTTAGGTGACTTATTAAGAACCCCATAAAACAGACAATCTATTAATGCAGAAGGAGCTAGCAACAAACTCACATTGATACTTTAAATCTGGGAAATACGGATTTTTATCAGCTTGTCCTTAGAAAGAGTGAAGAGATTTTCCAGGATAAGACACATCTGAGTAATTTAAACTTTCAGGCTGACATATCTCTGTTGTTGAGTGCATGTAACCTCCCTGAGATCACAGACAGCTGCTAGGCACAGGTCTTCCACAGAAGAGAAAATCAAAGCTTTGAATCATACATTCATGGGCTTTTCACTGAGAGAGAAGTGAAATAATTTTAAACAAAATTCTAGGTATTGAATAAACACCACAGCAGCATGGTGGGTGGCAGAAGAAGCTGGGGGATACCCGGGCTGTTGCCCAGCTCTGGCCCTGGCTTTGCACATTTCTGTGTCTGAGATCAGGGCAATTCCAGCTGTGGCAGAGCAGGAAGGGCACTGCCCCCACAAGGAGATGGATGAGCTACCTCCTGTGGCAGGCAATACCAACCTCTCCCCACCAGAGAGGCCATGCCTGCAACATCAAGCATTCTTTCTCCAGGCACACTGTGGTGTTTTCTAGTTACAACACCTCTGTGTATTGCCAGTATCCTCACAAACATCCCATTCCTTCTATGAGCCACAGTAGCTTTACACCAGCAGGCAGCAGTGGAGAGAAAACATATCAGAGTTAAAATGCACCATCTCAGCCTCCTGCTCAACTCCATCCCCTGCAAATACCACACACATCTAGGCTAGGGGCTATTTTAATGACACCAGATAGACTCCAATTACCCTTCTGAGGGTATACTCTGATGCCACTATAGTGGTGAATAACTTCCTCCTACACTGTCAGCAAGACAAACGTGGACTTCTTCAAAACAATAGAGATCTGAAAATAAAAGGATATTGATTTAGGCTATCTTGTCAGTCACAAGAAAGAACAGTCCAACGGGTAAAGCATCAAGGGAGCTTGTAACAAAATGTGCTTTTGTTTCTGAAGACCAGCAGATATACGTGATTTTAATGTTGGTTGGATGGACTATAAACTTCCAAGCATTTCCTCTGATACAAAGTATTTTTCTGGAGACAAGCAAGACCAAGAGAATAAGCTTTCCATTGGACCAAAAAAAAAAAAAAAGATTCAACCAACAACTTCATTAGCACCTTAGAAGGGCAGCTGCAGGAAAATCTGAGCAATGCGCTATGCAGCTGAACTGAGCTTGGCAAGCATCTGGTACATCTCACCTTGGGCAGATCCCTCAGCCACTCTTGGCACTCATGTATTGCCCAGGTTCCTGATACCTGGTTGTCTTGAGATACTACTGACACAAAAGCCTCCACCATTTGGATCTTGCTGTGTTCCCCCTCACTCACAGCAGGAAGCATGCTGCCAGCCTCGGGTATGCTGCTTCATGCTGCTGAGTAACCCCGGATCCTAGGACCAGTAGGGAATTGTTTTTAAAACATACAGAGAGGCAGCCCAGGGTCTCACAGCACAGGGCTGAACAGACAGACCCATGGCATGGGAGACTACACAGCTTTTAAATTACACAGAGCTTCAAATCTGCAAAAATACTAAAAGATACCAAAAACCAGAAGCATAAAGGTCCTTTAATAGTCCTATTACTGCTCTTGCCATGAGCTCAAGAGCTTAGTGAGGAAGTGACCTTTACAAAATTATTGTTTATGATATCTCCGTGTGTGCCAGTATAGGCACAAAGAGTATTCCAATTTATTTAAAAGGTTACATATCAAAACTGAATATGCAGTACATCTATGTTATCACATTGTATAGCTTTTACACAGGAAATCCAATCCTTGAGTATGACTTCCAGGCACTGGGGCTGGATTCTCTCACTATCCAAACTAGAGATGAAGAAGCAATGTGTAACAAAATAATTTATTCATCCTTAATTTCCTGTTTTTAAATTATCTAAAAATCACTCAGAAAACTCCCCAAATAATCCCTGGCTTTAAACTACTCACAAGTTTCTTCCAATAAACAGTATTTTAGCTTGCAAAATATTTGAACATGGGATTCAAGGTACTCAACACCTTTGCAAGCCAAGGCTGGTCATGATGAAAAATTTGGCTGTCTCATTTTCAGAACCTGATTCAATTTCTTTTGAGTTGCATTACCCTCTTATGATACCTTATGCATCATAAACAATCTCTCCCTCCCCTACTGCTTGTTAGAGGCACTGGTTGTGCCTGCTGTGGGAGACTGACCTAGCACTGCCTGTTACCTCCCCTCAAGCTGGCTCCAGTAATCAGGTGGGAAACCACTCCCCCGCTCCGAGGGAATACCTGTATGTGTATGTTTCCTTGCTCCACTAGTAAGAAAATGCCCTAAATCAGCCATAAGGAATATGCCTTTCAGTTGCCAAGGTAAAAGATTAAATCAGGACACATTTAATCCAGCAAAATAAGTGCACTCTTTTGCACAACAATGGATGAACTCACAAAATAAAAACTAAACTAAAATTAAAAACTGCACTCCTAGACTGCAGTTATCCATAAGGAACTCTCCTCCCCTGCAAGATCAGCAGCATAGGTGGCTGCCAAATCCAGGTGCAAGCCTTGCTCAGGCTGTTCCCCCTGAGCAGCCCCTTTCCCTCACTCAGGGTGGGTGAGCTCACCTCCCTGGGTTGGCCTGTGGGGTCCTGAGGTCATCTCTGCAGGCTGCCAGCAGCTCCTCTCCTGAGCCTCCCCGTGCATCGCAGCCCCAGCCAGAACTGTTCCCACTGCATCTATGGAGGGGTCAAGCATCCTTCCTTTTTCTGCTTGTTTCTAGGAACACAAAAGTACCTGTGCCAAGCAGGCCCACACCCCATCCTCCCAACTCACCTACTGGTGTTGGTTTCTTCTCCTGAAATGGAAGACTTGCCAAACTGTCATTACTATCGTGTTCCTTAGTAAGAATTTTGTTTTCAGCTTCAGTTCTTCCTGCAAGTCGCAACAGGCTCTAGCTTATGTTTAAACTGGATACCCCATGAGAATAGTTTTATACAAACATCTTATTAAATCTAGGACTTCTTATGTGAAGTCAGCTTCTAACTGAAACCACACATCCTATTTTGGAGCTCCAATGACAGTCATTGCATGCATACCACCTTTTCTAAGATCTCCAAACTATCAGCCATTGCAATCCATCATAGTTCTTCCTTCAATGGTTAAAAGAACCAAACAACCACTTTCTTAAAATTATTCTGCTTAGATATAGTCACTGAACTTGCCCATGATCATGTCCTGACAGCACAAATGACGAGAAATTTGCCTCTAAGATTCACTTCATGCTGAAGTACAATGTTCAATACGTTTTTAAAAAATTCCTCAAATGGAAATTTGAAATCTGCACAGTTTCTTATTTTCTTGCATATTCTAATTTGTTTCTGGCTACTTGATGAATCCTGCAATTCACAAGGTAAAGATTTTCTGAAGTGTTCCACCCAGTTAAAACCTTCCTGGAGGCCTTCAAATATGCAGTCCCACAGAACAGATCACAAATATCAGGAAGGATGATAAAAAATCCAAATCTCACAATTAAATATATCACTGAAAAAATATTTTCTGCAAGTATATGAAATACCTAATTGAAAATTAGCTTTTGCAAATATTAATAAAAGTTAATTTCAAGTGCATGTATGCTCATAGAGAGCAAATTCACAAAGTCATAGGCATGATCAATTTGGAGTTCATTTCTGAATTTAAATGAATATTCATAGATATTTTCAACTATTTATTTAACTTCAATACAGACTCATCAGCACTCATTTGCACCTAGTTTTTATTAGTGCAAATCAGGATTAAAAATACTGAAATCAAAAGTTGAGCATGTCTGAAAAATCCTTATAAATCACAATTAAGCCAGCCTTTCTTATCTTCAGAATGGAATAAATCTAGCTTTCTTTTTCTAGCTTCCTTTTCTATCAAAATTTGAGAACAATTTGTTAGCTTTTGAAGTTATTGTTCTGCTGTCAGCTAAAGCTATTTATATGCTTTGATACTAAACATTCCTTTACATAATGGTGTCACTTCCTCCCTTCCTTAAAAATTAGTCATCTACAATACTTTTTTCCCCATTTTCTTGGATTCAGTTTAAATGAAGCTTATAAAACTCACATAAAATTGTCTATTTCAGGCTGATTTCAAATGCTACCAAATTAAATATTAAAAATTCTTCCACTTATGAAAAATTTGACAGTAACAAGAAAAAGGAGGAAGATATTTTAGACAGTAAGCTTAAGCAATGGGAGGTCAATGAGTTATTGAACCATTTTCCTAAAGAGCAGCAATAGTCACACTTGATTAGGTTACTTACAAGCTTCATGTTCTCATGTGACTGAAGAACTTGTGGAACATAATAATGTAGTAAAATTGCATTGTTTGAAAAGCTTTAGTCATGGAATTTTTTTTTTCACATCTTGCAATTTATTCTTTCTCAGTTTGAAAAGAACTCAGCAGTTCCTCATTTTATTTGTCTCCAAATTTATCTGGAAATGCTGAGATGACCCCTGAAGCTGTTTAGAAAGATGGAACTAAATTAAAGGTCAGATTTTCAAAGATATTCTAGGTGATTTAGAAGAATAAATGTCTATTGTCCTATAGGATTCATAATGTCCTAGTCACTTCTAGAAAGGGCATAAATCTGTGGCTATTTGGCTGTTTTGACTGTCTCCCTAACATTACTTTAACAGAGCAATGCACAATGACATACTCTGAATTGCATCACAGAAGCTAACAAATTACATTAGAGCTAATCAAGTTTGTGTTCTATGATACCAAACACAAGCCTTTTCAGAAATCCAACAATGAGCCTGATGCCCATTGTTCTTGAAGAGCAATCAATCCTTTCTTCCTCCTTTTCCCTGTTAAGATGAAGGCGAGATGTAGAATAATAGCTCTTAAAGAAGAATGTCATGGCACCTATAGGATGCCACAAATGGACTATTTGCAGTTATTATTTGCATTTATATGGAGCTAATTGCTTCACTGCAAAAGAATTTTCTGGGAAGTATTTGCAACAAATGACAAATCTAAAAAAAAAAAAAAAGGAAGAAAGACAGAAAGACGGGTTCCCTCGCCCCTTTTCTTTTTGGACCATTTTTCTAAGATTATCCTAACATCTAAAATCAATATTTTTCTCCCTACTTATTTTCTTCAGAATCCAGCTTCTGGGCATGTTTTATACAAGGCAAAGTGAAAAGCTTAGCTTTGAAGTCACAGAAATACTCACTGGCCAAGTGTATCAACAATTCACAGAAATACATACAAAGGCATAGAGAGGAGAACTGCTACAGATCAGAGAAACTACTCAAGCTGCTGTATCAGTTCAGCTTCATTTATTAGAAGGAATTTACAAGATACTCTCTATTGGACTGTCAGATATATTACTTACAGAACAACAGGTCAAACTTTATGAGAAATTTCTGTTGCTGCTTTTTGAGGATGCAAAGGTCTTACTACAGGTGGATCATTTAACTCCCCTGAGATAAGACATTCTCATTCCATCCTCTTCACTTTTATTTCTTAGATGATATTCACTCTTGTGCAATAATCAGTAACTATCTACAATTCTGAAAATACAAACGAAACATGACATTTCCTTAAATCCTCTCCTATTATTAGAATACTGAGACAGTCAATGCTAATTGGTTAGCTAAGACATGTCTTAGTGAAGGAAACTGGTTTAACACAGATTTTAATTTCAATTGCAGAATTCTGCAGTATTCTTTCCCATTCAGCAGAAATAATTTTCATACTTGTCCTCTTTGCTTTCTCATTCACCCCACAGTCATTTATTTAACTATGCAGTTGTGAAGATTGCAGTAGCTGTTAGTCTCCATGAAGAAACTGTTAGAGTCACACCAGATAGATTATATGCAAATATACCATTGTGTTTCATATGTTTCTTTAGGCTAATTTATATTTTAATGAATTTGGTCATTGGGAATTGAAGTACTTTAGCTTCAGAAATAGAGATTGTTGAAAACCTTTTGCTGAAATATATAATTTTCAAGCTGGTTTGCAGCCAGCTCAAATCATTGTTGAGATCCTTTATTTAGTGAACCAACACTTCAATAAATAAGACAGAGATACAACCTTTGTATAATAATCCATAATTTGATATATGAAAGATAGGGAAGGCAGAGAAAGCCATGCCCACTGGGACAAGCTACTTCTGAAGTACAATGCAGTTATAAACAACAGATCTGAAAAAATTGTAAAATGAGCATAGTTCTTACATTAGCATGTGACACAGCATTTTGGTGGGAAAATCCAGAACTCAGGCTGGTGCAGAGAATTCAGGAACTCATGAAATTGCTTTGGGACTGGGCGTAAGTCTTGCCCATGCTAGGTGTGGCAATAACTAGCCAGTGCTTCTCAATTCATACTGAAGCTTAAAGACATTTGTTTTCCCTGCAAAAACCCATTGGATTTGTATTTTATATAGGCTGAATACAATCCAACATCTGCAAAATCTAGATTTTCCACTGGCAACACCCAGCTACAGGAAAGCCGAGCTTTTAAAGAAGCCCCTTGCACAACAGACATTTTGGAGCTCTGGTTCATTAGCTGTGGATTACTGACTCACTGCTGCTGGAAAGCTTGTGCTGTCATGGTCAAGACAGAGTCGCACGTGGTGGCTGTTGTTGGCTCTTTAAAGAGATTACTTCAGCTTGCATGGAAACAACATGCAGATTCAAGATCACAATCAGGAGGACAGGGAAAGACAATGAGATTAAGAGAGGTATCACTAAAAAACCTCACACGGTGAAAACAATGGCAGTAAAATCACAATGACAGAACAATCATTTATGTCACACCAGTTTGAGAGAACATCGATTTAAAAGGTGTAATCAGAACCATTTATTGCAAAGTCTAAAAAAACATGGAAAATGTGAAAGTGAATACAAACACATCCTTTGCTATATTTTTAACCAGTAACATAGCTTTACCCAATTAGAACAAAATCCATCTTATAAGAAATATCTAATTAGATATGGTAAACTTATTTTATCTTAAAAGAAAGACATTGATGACTCCTAATTATACACATACATGTTCTCTAAGTAAATTACATATTGTCTAAGTCATTATGCCCAACATGTCCTTATACAACAGTGGCATCTAGTGGCCAGCAGCAAGGCTCCGCTCCAGCTGGAAGAGAGAGATGGTCAAACGCAGGAGTGAAAACAAACACCACCGGGTTTTTTGTTTAATACATCGCATTATTTCAGATAACAAATTACTTCATGGATTATTATGCTCATATTAATTACACGCCTTTCAGCATCCTAGCAGAAGGCACAAGCGGATTGATACTTGGACACTGGGAGAGGAAAGCAAAAGCCTATCTGCTGCCAGTCCAATGGAAAGTAGGGCTGTGCCAGGTGCTTTCTGCCATGGTAGCAACATCAACACATCTAGTCTCTTTCTGTACCTCCAGATTTGTTCCCTGTAGTCCTTTTGCTCCAGCTTTATCATTCAAGTTGGGAGAATCTTTGCCACCAACTGGGCATTGAGCTGGGAGGTCATCCAGTGGGTCTGTGCTGACACACATCCCTGGTGGCCCCACAGCCTCACCTTGCCGGCAGCACCGGGAACACGAGCCCCCAGCCACCCCCGGCACAGCCAAGGCAATCCAGAGCCAGTCGTACATTCAAGTCCACAACTCCTCACATTGAGCTGCTCTACTCTATGCGCTACACCTTGATTTTAGTCAAGAAAGTCTTTTGCAGGTCCCGTTGCTTCCTGTTAGCCACCCAACAGCACACTGGTGAGAACACAGCAGCATATGCTGCCTCTGATTGCAGTACCAGAGATAAAACACTCAGTGGAACAAGTAATTTCATTTTACAGACCTGCATCCTGGAAGCATTGATAATTAATGAGAAGCAGAAAAAAATCACGTGATGACAACATGCCTTAAAGCAATGCATTACCATGGCCCTGAGTAACCTGCCATCAGCTGAGCACTGCATCTACCAATAAATCTTATTTTATGAAAAATGAGAACTTTCTATGCTAGAGATAGCTGGAAGTTCTGGATAACAACATTGTGAATATATACTCTTACTTTAGATGCCTACCACAGCCTTCAGTGAAAGCCATGCTTTAAAAAAATATATGCCTTTGAGATCTAATACTGATCTCAATGGTCAGACATGCAAACTCAAATAGTATTTCTCAGCCCCTCCCCATAACAGGCTACTTCTATTCCCAGAAAAGCCTTGGGGCTTGATATCAGAAGTCTTGACAAATCAGACATCATCAAATTGCCAGATTGGCAAGCTGTGATCTTGGTTATATGTGATAACCAAATATAAAATTCAGGTTCCACCTCAATTCACAGGAATGCAGTACTATTTTCAAGAGTCTATCAATTCAAATGTATTCCTGGAAGATTTGAGCCCTTACTTCTTGACAATTAAATATCATAATTGAGATCATTAATTAAATTTGGAAGGTGTGTGTTCTCGAAAAAGAATCACAATACATAAACACTGATTTTCAGCATCATCCACTAGTTGAATTACAACTTGTACTGTTTTATATTTAATTAGTACTGAATTACAACTAGTATTGTCTTACATTTAATTTTTCCGGATCAATGACATTATGGAAAGACAGACAGAAAATCTTATAGAAATCAGCTGCTTTGTTAAGTTTTCTTGGAGGTAAAAGACAAATCAAGGATTTCATGCACCAAACCTGATCTCTAACCAGTCTGGGATTTTCCCAACTCCCTGCTGCTGGGTCCCACTTACCCAGCTTTTTCTCTCAATCCAGCCATCCTGCAAAGGGCTGCACTAAGTCAGCATTCTTCGATTGGATTGTTCCAGTGATCAATAGAGAAAGGACAATGATTCATTTATAAAGCAGCAATGCAGCACTGCAAGAACTAGTTCTCTTCTGGAAACATTTTCCATTTTACACATTTCCTACATAAAAGAAAGCACAATAAACTTCAGCATGAATTGCAGTGCAAACCACGTTTTCACTGTACTCCTTCATTGGTTCTTTTTGGGAAGTATTGTGTGGTTTTGTTGTTTGGCTGTTGGGTTTTTTTGGGGATGGCTGTGGGAATGTGTTATTATTTATTTATTTAAAGCTTGTTGTGTATTGATTTAGCAAGGAACAGGTAATAGCCATATCAATTTTCTCACAGTGAGATGTACTGGTAGAAAAACATTTTTATAACTAAACAGAAATGACTGATCTATTGGCTATTATGAGCTGTTCTATTATACATAGATTAAAGAGCTGATATATATAAATAACTTAAGCAAGATCTATAATTCAGATATGCTTCAGCTAACATCGGCAGTATTGTTAAAAGCAAAAGGGCCACATCAGCATTATAACATGCACTAGAAACCGATATTTTGCATAGGAAATGGCATATATGTCTCTGAGTTCCTTATTATGTTGATTATTACATTTGGGAGAAATAACACTGAGTATTATTATGGCAGCCTGAGAAATAATATATCTGAATCTGCAAAAAATATAGCTCATAACAATCTGGGCACACACTCAGTGTTTCAGAAAAAGTAAATGTGATAGGAAGTATGTTTTAAATCTTCAAAAAGAGATTTCCCCCCCTTTTCAGTTGCATGTTTCTTCATAATCATCATTTTACAATATAATGTCAGAATGAAGCACAAAAGAGAAATCTTTTCCAACAATTGGAATTGCCATGGCAACACCCCAGATCTCAGATAAAGTTTGGTCCTATACTGATAGTCACATTAGCATTTGTTTTTGTGCTAAGCACAAGACTGCATGTGAAAAACACCTCAGTCTCTCTAGATATGTACATTATTTGATTATTTCAGAAATGTGAACTATAAAATTTTGACAGCTTCATAGAAAGTTTCACCTTTAAAATCACGTTTTTGGAATTACACAAATAATCAGAAGAAAATTAGGTACAGCGATCAGTCTTAAAAGCAGTTGTTTGCATCTCTAGTCTCACTTATGCTGAATCTGAATAACTGTCCACTGTCCCCTTTCCAGCAGCTCTTAACTTTCCCAAAAATATTAATCTTCAGTCTTTGAATTCACATACATATATAAAGAAACTGATGAATTTAAGCAACACCTTCAAGCTACTGAAGATTCAAATGAGACTATTTTTCCCAGACAGATTTATGAGTATAATTTCCTTACACTATTGCAAAGAATCAGTGGAAGATAAAGACAGACATTTCTTTTCTGACACACAAAAATCCTATCCAAACTACAAGAAAACAAAAAACCTTGAAATTACAAATATTCTATTCTAGCAAATCTATAAAACATATACAAGTCAAAACACTTAGAATGTATTCAGGAAGCTTTTATTCTGCAACATCACTCTGCAGGCTTGTAGAACAACCGACAAGAAACAAAATACAAAGGGACAACCATGACCATTTGAGCTGAAACCTAATTCCTCCCCAAGCAGAAAACGAAACCAGGATATACTTTCTATCAGAGTAGCATACAGTTCAGATTTCAATCACCAATTTTTTCAAATACTGTAGAGCCAAATGCTGTGTTTCAAAAAAACATGATAGAAGTATCTAGAAGATAACGACAATTGTTCCCAAATAAACTGGCTAACAAACAGGGAGAGTGCCAAATCACCTACTATGAATTTTAAAAGTTCTGAAGACAAAATAAATAGTAGAAAATGCAAGATGAGATTAAAATTCTATTGTAAAAATAAGATTTGTGTGTACATCATTGGGCCAATGTTATGAACCATAAAAGCAAAGCAATACAAGTATGTGGTCTTGGTTTACTCAGGCAGGTACCACATACTCTGTCATAAATACAATACAGAATATACTACACAATGTTTCTAGTTGGAGACAGAAGAACTCAAATGCAAGATCTGTGTCTCCTTTCTCTGTAAGGGACAGATAAGTAAACAACATTGGCTAGGAAAGGATCTTTCAGAAGCCTGACACTAAAAAAAGCAGTCATGGCTGTCATTGGAAAGATCCTAAATTCTGGTATTTTATGAGTATACAGGGTTTGCTTGAAAGACATGCTGGTGTTTGAAGTGCTACTATTTTCCTGTTCATATTACGGATACAACTTCATGGATCCAGGAGGACAAGCTTAACTCCTCCAATTAAAAATATGACAAGCCGCAAACTGTATTTAAGGGTAGAATAAGCTAATGACCAAAAGCGTATAGCTATGAAAATAAAAAAGCCCAGGACCAGATACTATTGGCTGTTTTGGGGCTTAGTTTCTAACCATTCAGAATAACTTTTAAGTCCCTGTTTACTTATCCCAAGAGATGTATACTACACTTTACTGAGTATCTCAATACATTCACACAACAGCATCCTACCCTGACACACAAGTCCTTAGAAGAGTCCTTTGTCACTTTTGATATCAACAGCCTCCACAGTTGCAAAGTCCTTGGCAGATAAATGCTCCATGTCTTGGATGAGATCCTGAGAATGCCAGAAAACGTGCTGCACCAGAGTCAAATGTGAGTCCTTTTTAATATTTTCTGTGGGATACTAGGAAAGGAATATTATGCTACATTCTTCAACATGGCTTAACATTTTCTTTATCCTATTAATTTCTACCCTGAAGAACAGGCTGTGAGTTTTTTGATGTAGCAATCATAATTTAGGTTTACCCTTGCTTTAATGCATAAATTCTAAATTAAGAGACCTTTGTCATAAAAAAAGGCAAAGTATTCTCTTAATGCTCATCCTATTGCACTCTCCCAAGCAAAATGTTAACTTTGTACAGGTAAAAATTGTAATCTTTTTGAAGAAAGAGGCATACTTTGAAACAGCTTTTCTGTACTTCACATTGTTAGGCATTCCCTGTGATGTAATGCAAAAAAATTAGTTGAGCTATGAAAACTCAATATTTTGGAGATCATAACCTGAAACAGAAAACTGGGAGGGAGATGAGAAGACAGACAAGCAGTAGGACTACCTCACTGAGCATCTGTTCTTTTCACACCTTTCCCTGCTGTCCTTTTTCTAGTAGCTCCTCTTTGAAGGGAATAATACATGGGTACCTGTGACACTGGTAGCTCTATCTGCAAGCATGCAGTTGTGATTTTATTATGCAGTGTTGTGTTTTAATAGCCATTTGAAACCATTACTGAAATATCCAATTGCACATTACAAGGACTCTTGTATCAGTAACTAAAGATGTAGTCCCCAGGAAGTGCCATTTGTTTCAGCAGAGCACAGCTGCACTAGAGGAGAAAGCCTGCGGCACCCACAGCAGCGATAGGGAAGCAAAGGGAACCAGCAGTTTCAGTCTAATAAGAAATAGGATTCATCTCTTTCAAAGTATTTATTTTCAAACACCTTGCACAACATTTTTAGAGGAGTCTCCATTTTTTCTATTCTTAATTATAATTTTTCTTCAGGTATTTTGATTATTTTGCTAATCTTTTCCCATGCAAAAACATCTATTCCTTTTTAAAAAGTCTATCAGTTCTTTTCTTAGCATCCAGTATGTGCATACATGGAAATAACACGTGGAAAAACGTGTCCCCCTTTTCAACTTGTTCTTGAGCTCTAATGGAGGAAAAGCAGCAACCCTTTGAAATATCTTCCTTCCTATACAAAAAATTTATTTTCTTTTTTTTCCATTTTACGAAAACGTTCTGAAATGACAATTGCAAGCAGCAGTTTCTGAAACCACTTCAAAGAGGTTTACAACAGCCAGTTATAATTATTTCTGTAGAGAGGCACAAAAAGGATAAAAATAAAATTCAAGACAATTCCAAACTTCTCACCTCTTCCTAAACATCAGGACTACGTTTCTGAAGACTCCTTATTTAGTAGGTTGGGCTAGGAATCTACTTCTCATGCTGTCGAAGTTGTGTGTTGTGATATGAACAGGTCACTTAATCTATATCTGCTGTTCTCCTTCTCCCTTCCTTAGCTATGTAATTTATACAGCAAAATATCAGGACAGACTACAACACTGCTGCCGACACAGCACATAGAAGAATAAGGCATGATCTTTTAAATACAGTATTCATTATGACACTGGCTTTACTCTTTTACAATGCAAATAAGCACATCTTAGTTATGGAAGCTACATCCACAGATGTCACAAAAGTACATTTAAAGATAGGTAAATATATGAAAAAAACCCAGAAGAGTCTAAATGAAGATTAAATATCACGGGGTAAAACTATGATCACGAAGGACACTTTCTGCACAGTGCATAATGGAGAGTACAGTGTATTCATTTGTATTCCTCAATGTGTACATTTTCAGTGTGTAGAGTTGCAGAAATTAGAAAAGAAATCTGGATGTTAGAGTTTACATAAATAACAAAAACCATCAAGATGCATTATTCTTTTGACTTTTTTATTTTTATCTGCTTTATAATTTTTAAATTTCATTTATGTGATCTCAAGATATTAAAGTCCAAATCACCTAGCTACATCACTGGCAAAATAAGCCATATGTCACGCTCAATTTTTAGAGTCATTAGCTATCTGTAGACATCGTCTCATGCAGTGGAGTTAAAAAACCTAAAGAGGGAAATACAGAATATATCTGAGGGTAAAAAGCCTTTGTGGTTGTTGATAGGAGAATATGGAAGAAACCAGCAAGAACAGTGGATAATGGAAGATTGCTAGTGCAGGTAGTGGGCTTATCTATATGACAAATTGATGAAGAATGATGAGGAAAACTATGTTGATTTTATGCTGGCAATTTGAAGCATATGCTGCACAGCTGTTTCAGACAGAAATACTAAGATAAATTCAGAAGCAACCCCTGCTCTGACAGATTAATAAAAGACCAGGAATTATTTGAGCTTCTTAGAGGAACGGATCACTAAAGAGCCCTTCAAATAAATACCCAAGATATTGCACATAAGAATAGAAGAACGGCTCATCCAGCCCTTGCCTGTCTGTTATCAAGAACATGCTTTAAACTGAGAGTCAAGCTTTTCCAGCAGACGTGAAAAAATACATATTAGAAGAGAAAAAGTAAAGAATAAAGGGAACACCTGCTATTGATACAATTTTAGGAAAAACAGTCATTGGTAGAGCCTTCAACAGGACACCTAAAAAAAGGCTTACCTAAAATACATTTAAAAAAAAAAAAAAAAAGCCATACTGGCCCTTCTGTTTCAACTTGTTTCTTGAAATCATTACTAGAAATAGGAACATTTATCCAGGTAAAGTGAAGATACAAGCTTTTTACACTTCAAAAGTAAGACAAACAAACTCCATGTAAACATTTTTATCACTGCTTTAAACATGCCCGTGAACGCTGGGCCCTCCATTTTCTCGTCAAATATGAAAGGCCACCTTTACTTGTCAGGAGTGTTCCACATGTCCTGCATGCTCACTGCTATTTTAAGTCTACATAGTATTATAAAACATATTTTAGCACATTTTACTAAACAGCCAGCCATGTTTCTTAGCTGGATTTCTGAAAGTTGATTTACTGACATTGTTGTCCAGTTCCAGACAAACCAGCACTCTCAGAAAGGTTACACTGCATTAGCAGCTTTCCACTGCTCTGATCTAGAACCCTTCAGAAAGCTTATATGGATTAATTTACAAACCAAAGGATCATAACTGAGAGTTAGTTCTATGTTAGAAGATTCCTATGGAAGAATACTTAGGAAGTGTTAAGACTGCAAGGTAGCATTTAAAAAGGTAAAATGTAAGGAGTTTTGGTATCCCTCCCCTTCTCCCTCAAAAGAAGGGAACACTTCAGTGTGATGGCTCACTAATGAGTTATTCAAGAAAGGTAGCGCTTTCTTTCCCAGAGGTTACAGCAATGTCAAGTGAAAACATGTCAGTCTGTCAAGAAACACCAATGGTGTGGGATATTTCTATGGAAGATGACCCCACTAATGAAATGAGCTCATGTGATGAGTGTATCTGAATTACATTCCTACAAAGGATGCCAAGCATTACCAATAATTTGATGTTTAATTTTGGGAAAACGTAAAGACTAACAAGCTCCTCTGAGCAAATTCTAAAGCCAGGTTTTATTTTAAATTTATCAGCATTGCCTAAGCCTATTGTTCATCACACAGTCCTCTTCCAGCACACTTTATAGACTATAAGCACTCTAAGCAATAATTTTAATACTAAAATAGCCTATGTTGTAAAAATGCCCACCATCACCTCATTTCAGTTCTGGAAAGAACTTCTCAAACCTCAGTTCAACAGACAGTCCTAAAATGTGGGGAAGACCACAGGTCACAAAATGTAAGTGACTTGACCTCTGATATTTGAGATAAGCCTATTTTTCTTACAATCCCTGTAGATATGGTAGAGAAAATGAGATATGTAGGATGCTTTTTGTCAAGCTGTTGGTTCTAATGGTCAAAAGAAAATTCCTTTATCAGGAAACCTATTGGAAAAAGATCTGTTGTGGGTTTTTTCACCTCATTCACAACACCACCACATAGATACACTTCAGAAATAAACTTAATTTTACTAAACAGATTGCAATTCACAACTTTATTTTTGCCTAGTGCTAGAAAGAGGTCTAAAGCACTTATCTTCCAGGGCAGAATTTGAAATTCATCCAGTTGACTTGACTCTTATGGGAATATCTTTGCAGACTCAAGTGTGTTCCTCACAATCTCTCTCATCCTCAAGAAGAGAGTTTACATCACTTCACAGAGCTATCTTCATTCATATATCAGTGACAAGGGAATGTCACAGAAACTCCACAATCTATGTTCTGCATCTCTATTAAGTTTTGGTTCATTGTATGAGAAAGTTTTAGTCTACAACTGAAATTCATGCTTGTGCAAATCTTGATCTGCTCAGTATGCATGAAAATTAAGTTACAGGCAAAGAATTAAGAAGAATTTCTAGACTGAGCCATGCTCAGACACTTCAAAAAAAACATGTCTAATACTATCTGAAGGTACAAATTGTACAAAAGTGTTTCAGCCCAAAGGTGGGGTAAACTGGCCCCTAAGAAGACATGGTCTCTGAGGGGCTGCGTGTGCACTGCCTGCAGCATGCTGCCAACACCACCAGTCCTGTGACAGCCAATGCTTATAACCAAAGCTGGAAGCAGTCAAGCATTTATTTGTAGGTACAGGAAGGGTTTCCTTCAGTAGCTGTTCTCAAGTCTCAGGGTAGGACTAATGTATCTAAAACAACTTGGATCATTTTTCCTTCTCTCTAATCACTGTGCATTTGTTGTCATATAGTCAGATACGAAACTTCAGGAGCCAGTATCCTTCTGGCCAAGGAACTGCTGATCACCACCCTTCACTACTGCTTGTATCTCAGCTTGTATCTCAGCTGCAATGATTTTTATTGTCTACTAAGTGATCTCCATTTCTCACCATAATCAGCAGCAATATCTCTAATGAAGACAGAATAATACATGTCATCATTTTTAGGGTGAAAAATTTAATCTCTGAACAGTGAGCATATGTTGTTCTTAGTGGTTTATTCCTGAAACTGCTTGCATAAGTCTGAGTAATTTCATCATGTTTAATATCCAGTGTGAAGTCTAGCTCTGCTTGACTTTAATTCACCTTACTCCAATCCTTCTAACTCTTTTGTATACATTTCTATGCCTGTCAGTCCTTCCTGCAATCTTTTTACATTCCACTAATTTACTTTTAATTATGTGGCTATTCATCCAGTTATGTTATTTCTACAATGCTTCTTTCTTTGTTTTGGATATTAATACCAAAGAATGTGAAAACTTTTGAATAAGGAAGTTCCAGACCTTCTCCACAATTAAGTTTCTGGGCTTCTTTGGTAGATTGATTTAATCATTCACATCTGTAGAGTATTGAGCTTTGAAAACCTCAGTTACACACAGATTTCTTTTACTCTTGTCATTTAATTTTGTCTGAATCACACATCATACATTCTTCAATCAGCTCATGTAGAATATCTTCATTATTTAAATGAAACCTATTGATGAAGTGAAAAAACTGTCAGCTACTACCAGCAGAAATAACCAGTAGTATCAGGATTTGTTCTCCAAGCTATTCTGAAGAAGTTAAATACTTCCATATGCAGGGCTGCCCACCCATATGGTCACAACTCCTGGTAGTAATTAAAAACTTTAACCACGTACAGAATGTTAAAACATAGAATGCTTTAAAAAGATCCCTTTTAGTAAGCAAATTCAACCCTACCATATCCTACAGACTCACAAAACTAACAGAATTTTTCTATCATCCTCTGATTTTGAAGTGTTTTTGATTCAAACAACACAGCTACACTAAAGCTATTAATTTCTTTAATCTGCCTCATAAATTAATATGCAATTCTACCTTTTGTGATTACCACATCAGATTTCTCACCTGTTTTTCCACTATATTCTTGTAATCAGTCTAATATAGAATCCTTCATGTTGGAAAAACCTACAAGATCATCAAGTCCAATCTCTGACCTAACGCACCATGCTCACTAAAGCATATCTCAGTGTCACATCCCCTTACTTTCTGAACTGAGTTTCTGCTCACTGTCACCTCCAATATCACCGGAAAACACTTGAACTCACATTTTCTGTTAACAGGAGATAGGTTGGGCAGTCCAAAACTCTGTCTTACCCCCTGTTTCTTGGCTTCAGACTCATTTTGCCCATTATGCCAACCTCAGCCCCCAGAGGCAGATTACCAAATCTATTTCCTATTTTCAGCTTCTTCAGCATGCAGTACATACCATTATTTACCTTTTGATCAACTACAAGATTATTTGTATCCATTCCACTCTGCATTGTGGTTACCTAAAATTTGACTGATTAATTTTTCAAATAGACATAATTTTGTTTAAATATTATTTGCATTTCAGGCCATACTTTTACTGGAGACTCATTCTTCCAGCTCCCATACTGATCTGCATGTGCCTGTATCTACATTACTTGGAGGTTTTGTACTACAAAAATAATGAGCAAAAAATGTTTTATTAACTAGCTCATACTTTTAAATACATTGCATAACCAGAGGATTGTTGAAACCTTTTTTTCGTCTGGGTTTAAGTTCATAACTACCCTGTTTGCTTTTACTGTTTCCTTCCATCTCCTTTCCTTACTCCTATCAGGCATGTTTGTTCCAGTGTGTATGCAAAACTAAAGTTTAAAAAGCATCCTAAAACCAGTAGCATATTTTCGTGGGAACCTTCAGCTAATTTGTCTTGTGAATAATCTGAATTGGTTCTGCTAAAGCACAGGAATTATGCATCTTCTTGGGGTATGCTCCTAAAGCTCTCAAAAGACACACAGATACCAAAGATTTCCTCCAATCTACCCAGTGACTCTTTTTAGCAGATGGAATAGCTGAAGGCAAGATTGGCCTTCTTGTGCTGCAGCACTATATCCAAAATACTTCTGTGTTGCCTTATCAGGATATGGCTTCAAACAGAATCCATACAGCTTATAGGAAATCTGATTAGGCATTTTTGGCAGAGTGGGAACCAAATGTAAGTCTTCCAAGTCTTGTATCATTCCTGGTGGCTTGAAGGGCTTTCTAAAACACAGAGATGCAAATTCACCTGAAGGCACTCCTGAAGTATTCTAGCCCACTAAAGAGCTCAAGTAATTCCCAACTGGTTCACAAACAGATGAGTTTACCACTGAGAGCTTTCCCCCTACACTCAGCTATTGAGTCTGGCCTCAACAGAGTTTGCCCATCTCAGAGACGGTCTCAAAGGTGCTAGAATAGTTAAACTAGAGTTTCTCTTGTGCAAAACCAAAGGTGCTCTCAGAGATGTTGCACATAGAAAATGAACACTTTCCAATAGTTGTGCTCCATTCATTGCTTTTTCTCCTTATGTGTATCACATGAGAACAAGAAAAATCTAAAATTCTAGTATGTTTCAATAGCCTCATATACAGTTTAGAAATGTAAACAATTTGGCAGTATAAAACAATAAGTCAGTTTAAAGAGAAATTTTTACAGAACACCAAATCAACTATTATAGTATATGTGGCCACAGGCTGAGAAATGCAGTCTTAGCAGATGGTCATTTGCTGTCTTAAGTGATATGGCATCTGGAAAAAAAATATTATTCTGTTAAGGCTCCAGAAGTTCAATAAAGCAAAAAATAGCATGCAATTTTGCTTCACAGATAAGAAAAGCACAGTTATATACTTAAGACAGAAGAAACTGATCTCTCTGATTTCCAAACATTTTCAGAGTATGGAACAGGTAAAGTGTAAATATTGTACTACATGCCTCTTAAGTTCTTCTCTATTCCTTCCTATAGTCCTCCTTTTTAAAGTCTACCTTTAGTAGACTTTAAATGACTTTAGATGACTTTTTAAAGTCATCCTTCTAGCAATCACTTATCAGAGAGATGAATAAAGAAGAGAAATTTAATGTATTTAAGCTTTCATCTAATATGAGAGGGATTTAATTCCTAGAAGCTGGGGAGGTACACCTACTCTCCCCTGCACTTTCATCTTGCCTGCTTTTCTATTTCTCTCAGTGGTAAACAAGTACCAATGCTGTCTAACTACAGAGCTCACTGCAACTCACCAGAACACAGTATTTCAATGCCACAGTCCATCCACAAACCTCATTTTAAACAGAAGTTCTCATGCAAATCTATAGGGTCAACATCATCAGTGCATTGCTATCACATCATCCCTAAGTGAAAAATCAGTTGAATATAATAAAGACCTAATTAATCCCATTGTATTCCCTCTAAGATACAGACAAATCTGGTCTTTTTCATTTTCTTACAAAAGAGAAAACTGCAGGAAGCAAGTGACTGCTTGTGTTGCTACTGTAAATCACATCTGCTGGAATACTTCCTTCCCATCTGATCTAGAGCTCTTGCAGCTGCAGCCTGACCATACTGTTCAAAGTCACTCTGTTCTTGGATTACATCACAGCATAAAGTATTGAAATTTAAATTATTTCCCCTGATATTCTTTTCTAGAATTTGTCAATGGTTCTTCTCAGTATTTGGAGACAAATACTTCTATAAATCTATCTCAGCTCTTTTTGAGATTCAGGCATCTCTTTTAACGGTGTTGAAACTATTTTGAGTTATTTAGTAACTCTATAACAAATAAAGTTAGGAGAAGAAGAGGATCAAGGAGAGGAATAATCTTCTGTTAGAGTGTCAAGTTTTCACATAAGGGATTTTCCAAGTATTAATCTTTGATAAGGAAACTATCTTAAAATAGTGTAAACAGAGCTGTTTCCATTTTAGGCTTGAAGTCTTCTATGTTGGGCAAGCTCAGTGCTCACAAAGGACCCCAGTATTACTCCTTTGTATTTTTAAATTATTCATAAGCCTGCTTCCCTGGCCAATCAGATTATTTGATAACGTACATTGTTCTTTCATCACTTCTGAGTCTCACCAGTGTCCAGATTTTTAAAACAACCTCCACTATTAATTGAAATGCATCATTTGTTTGCAAGGGTTTAACAACAGCTCTTCATACACTGAGAACAACTTTTGCCTTATAGATTACCAAAAAAAAAAAAAA
>VZRN01003030.1:283426-341617 GCA_013397935.1 Dasyornis broadbenti
GGGGAGCGGCCAGTTGTGAGGCCGCCGCCCGCGTTCCAGGGCAGGATGGAGGAGGAGGGCCGAGTACGGGGGTCGCCGCTCCCCGCCGGCGGAGAAGGGCTCGGCGCTAACTCGCACCTCGCTGTGGGTGCCCCCGGCACGGCCCGGGGACCGCTGCTCGCCGCCGCCGAGGTGCTGGCGCTGGACGATGAGGAGGACGACCTGGAGGTGTTCAGCAAGGTACGGCAGCGCCCTTCGCGGGTCTGGCCGCGACGGGGGCGGCCGGGCGGGCTCGCCGGTACTTCGCGCCGGGCGAGCCGGGGTGGCGTGGCGGAAGGGTACGGGACGGCTCCGCCCCGGGCGGCGATCTCAGCCTCTGGCCGCTCACCCCTCGCTCACACGGTTCTCCCAGGGCATGGCTGCTCCGCCCGGCCACCGGTGTTCCGTGAGGGCCCGGGCTGCCCGAGCGCATGGGGTTGCCATGGGGCAACGCTCGGCCGCCTCCGCAGTCCCA
Source organism: Dasyornis broadbenti (assembly GCA_013397935.1). Classification (NCBI taxonomy): domain Eukaryota; kingdom Metazoa; phylum Chordata; class Aves; order Passeriformes; family Dasyornithidae; genus Dasyornis; species Dasyornis broadbenti. The sequence goes on from VZRN01003030.1 coordinate 283,920, forward strand.
GGTGACTTCTCGGGCGCGAACGCGGGTTTGCTGCTTCGGACCAGCAGTGCGACTCATGTCTGCGCTTACCTTAAATGTGCCATCTAATCTGGACTCGCTGTAACCTTATCATCACTTATGTTCGTCAGGTACCATAGATGTATCTGTAGATTAAATAAGCAGTCATGCTTAGTAGTTGCAGTTGTATTTGAATGTAAATAAATGTTTCCAAGTTTCAGTTTGAGTTTTCTTTCAAACGATAAAGTTTCACATCTTCACATAAGGGATTTGAGAAGATAACGTCTGAATTTTGATGAAGGGAATAAAATGAACATAACTGACCATAACGTAACGTATCAGGGTCCATGTGCAGAGAGCACACAATTAACCAGATACGTGGGTGCCAGTCTGGCTGATAGTGCTGGGTTTTAATTCAATCAATGAAGGGGGATATGGCTTCCTCATTTATTTCTCATTTAGTACTGCTTTAGTACTGGTTAAGAAAATAGTTATCTCTTGCCTTCTCAGCAGTTAAAGAAGAGAGTGTGTCATGGATCTAATTTCCTCATCAAGGCAGCATCTAAATATAACATAAGGACATATAGAGAGCTAGGGTGGAAAAAATAGACATGGGGCTAAGGTGTTGTTCACCATCTGAGAACATCTTGTGAACTGCTGTGACAGGATATGTGCTATGGGAGAGAAATAGCAGATACATTTCCAATTTGAAAAAGCAACATATTTATATTCAGTAGGACAGATTGTCATATGGAGTAAATGGGTGGTTTTTAAAATATTTTTGTAGGTGAGATACACAGTTGTATGCAACAGTGAATACAACTATTGGAATAAAGACTTCCTCCTTAGGAGCTATATATTTAAACTCTGACTGTAACAGAATTCTTGAAACTCACTGCCTTTAAGGCCAGAAGGGACTATTAGGTGATTTAATAGTCTGTAACATGCAAGAGATCAGGCTAAATTTCACCAAGTTATCTGTGTTTTTCTGAAGTGTAACTAGGGTCAAGCTAAATTTTGTTTTCTTGGAAAGACCCAGTGCTGATTTGACATAAAAAGATGAAAGATTCACTGAACTTACATGCAAAAGCAGTGCTAAAATATAATTCTGGTTGTTTATGCTCACTTTGCATCCTTTGCCTTTTACGAGTGAAGTTCAGGCAGTTCTTCATGAAGGTATCTGCTTATCAACATAGTGTATTGATGATTATGCTGCTTTCTTGTCAAGAGCAGTTCTCCTTGGGAATAAAGAATAAAAACAAGTGGAGTTGATACAAGTTACTTCTGCTTTATGGCAAATACTGAGATCTTTACATTTTTACCTGGAATCATGCCAAATATTTTTTACATATATGAGATCTTAACTACTATTAATGCATACTAAATGATAAGTTATTCCTGCAAACAAGAGAAAAAAAGCATATTATATAAAAATACAACTTTCTTTCGAAAGCTTGGACACTTTCATGTAGTGCTTATATATTGCAACCAGAAATTCATTTTGTTTTCAAGTGCAATTTGAGATCTGATCTTTTGAGCTGATGAAGATCTGTGAGGTTGTTTGGGCTTTACACCCTATTTATTCATGTTCCATATATTCAAAGGAATCTGACAGGCTAAATGTAGCTTCCGACTAAGTTTTGTCAAACCAATTTTTCTGTAAGATACTGTTCCAGGACTAACTTGTTTTAAGTTGAATCTTAATAGGGTTCCTCATGGCAGTGTCTGTAAGGCAGTGGTATGTGTAGCCTTTGCAGGCCAAGCAGTGCAGAGCTCCGTGCCTGCCACTCTCGTCAACTTCATCTTTCACAGTCTAGGCAGTGGAATGTGCCAGCTGCCAAAATGGTGAAAAATGAGATTCCTAAAAATTGTCAGCCTCAATACCGTAAGTTATTACTTAGAATGTAAACACTGGGATTTTATTTTATGAAAATCCATAGCCGTTTAACTTGATAGTGTTATAAACCATTGACCTGGTATCCTCTGACATATCTCAAATATTACAGACCAGCATGTTCAGTAGCTCTGATAAAGCATTTCATGATGTGATGTGCTTTTCACTTGATGCTAGTTTCCACTACCACTGAAAAAGTTCTGAATTCCTTTCAATAGAGACAAATTCTGGGAGTTGAGTTATGAATCACACAGATGCAATGTTTTCAACCTGCTTTCTTCGCTTTGCTTCAAAGTATAGAGTATTGCCTGTATCACAAATACTCATTCAGTTATCCTTTGCGTTCCATGATAATTGATATGTAGCACTGACATAGCTGTCAGGAGTATGGTTAATACTTAAAATCTTTAGCACCTCTGCTTTCAAACTCTGTTTCACAGTGTTTATTTCATAATTACAGAAAATGTAATGATGTTTCTGAAAAATATATCTGCCACTTCAGAATTGCATAGTCTAATTTTTCTTCAAGAGTTTTCTTCAAGTTCTTCAAGGATTTGAGACAGAATAGTTCCTTGGCCAGAAAATTCACTTATAAATCATCTTCCTGAATCTCTTTGCTTGTTTGAAAAATGCTCCAACAACCAAGCTATTCACTTGTAAGACAAACTCTACCACCATGTCGTTTGTATCAAGACCTGGTTTTGGATCCTAGCTTCAGATTATTGCAAGCTCTAGATCCTTACTGGGAGATAGGGATGGATGGATGGATGGATGGATGGATGGATGGATGAATGGAGCAACCGTGGGTCAAGNGATGGATGGATGGATGGATGGATGGATGGATGGATGGATGGATGGATGGATGGATGGATGGATGGATGGATGGATGGATGGATGGAGCATAGAGGCAACCTTGGGTCAAGGACCTATGCTCTGGGAAAGAGCATTGTTTAGACAAAACTCCAGGTTTAGTGTCTTCTCCTAAGAGCTGCAGTCTCAGCTGTGTGTGTAGCCTATGTTGAGGCTGCTGCTGCTGTATGAGTGTTTTCCTTCCCTTAAATATTTTGGAGCCTTACTGACCAATTGCAGTCAAATATGAGACTGAGATAGGGTAACTGCAAGTATTAGAGAAAGGAGACCCAGAAAAAGGCCCTCATACTGCCAGGAGCTCATTGTTTTTCTATCTGTTTGGTCTCCTGGCCAGTAAATCAAAAGACATGAACCAGTTTGTGGACTGGCACACGCTGCTCTGCCAATTGCTCTGTCAGGAGTGAAAGGGTACTGCATGTAGGTGGGGATGGGGAAACTGTGGGTAAGGGCATCACTTTCTGGGACAGGGCCTTCATGCTCTTTGCACGGATGAAGAGGAAGAAGGTTACACAACCCAAGAGCTAGAAGAATTGTCTGTTTTTCTTTTGCTATAAAACTCTTGCCCTCATCTGTATGCACATAAATACATCCAACTACAAAATTGCATCTGTATAGAAAATTACATTATTTTTTTACTGTGTTTCTGTGATGACATCAGACTTAGGTCACATGAATTTCAAGAACTACTGGAAGTAAATATGAAATATTACGAGGATAAAGAGACACAGATGCTTGTTTAAAACTCGCATGCATTCATTCGTGTGCACGTGAATACTAGAGCTGTATTAAACAAAACCAGACTTGCTTATTCTGTGGATTTTTATTGCCCATATTTTGTTTCTCAAACCACGTAATTCATAAGCCCTTCCACATAAAAATATACTTTCAGAAACCTGCATGAATAGAGCAATTTTTAGTAGCAACCTAGAAGAAGGAATGAAACATTAAGATATTAATGCCCCATGGAAAATGAGAAAATATGAAACACAGTTACCTTGATCCAATTTAGGCCTTGTGGAGTCGTTGTTCCTCAAATTATATGGCAGTTCAAGTCTCTTACATGCTCACGTGCATTTTTCTTTCTGGAAATTTCCCATTTTCTCAGCACTTTGAATTGCATGAGCTGCTCTGAACTAGCAGTTCTCATTCTTCATCTAGACCATGGCCAGCTAGTGCTAGCAGGCTCTGAAAATAGTTCTATCTATTCTACATGACTCAGGATAGTGCTGGCTGTTTAGAAATCATGTGAAGAAACACAGTATGTGAAAGTAATATGACTGACATGTACAAGCATGCCACTATATAATATTTAAAGTGTTGTCTTTAGTCTTCTGTGTTGCATTTGTCTCCCTGTTCAAAGAACTGCACGTAAGTGATGGGAGGAGAACTGGTACATAAGTGCTTTCTGGGCATAATTCCTGGTATAAATGTCTCTTCCGTATTTGTGGGAGAACATTGATAAATCCAAAGGAAAGGGCTGGCAGTAGACAATGAGGCTTAAGGAAGAAAACAAGCAAGATAAAGCATTCCAGAGAAGGTTTTGATCCAGTTGAATTCTAAGGTAAAAAGCAACTCTCACCTAGCTCAGCAGCACTATATTGCGGTGCTCTTCATTCCTGTGAGGTCGGCCTTGGGATGATGCTGTGACTTGCACTTTTCCAGTCTTGGCATTTGAGATGTTTTCTCTTTAACTGCATCCCTTTTCTTCTTCCTCCACAGTTAACAAGGCACTGGAGAGAGCAACTCTTGGCCCCTCAGTCAGTGTAATCTAAGTACCCTTTTAGAAAACTACTAGTAAACATTGATTTTAAAGTTTGCTATGAAAATAAGTCTTTGCATTGGATATATTTAAAAAGCTGTATACAGTATTTGATATTTAAAATATAGTGACTTAATTGCTCTAATTTATTATTTCTAATGATTTATTAATTTATTATGCTCTTTTATGAAGTTAGTGAATCCAATTTATTTTCATAGTAACTGTGTCCTTCAAGATTTTAGTTTAGTAGACCTCACCTAGACTTGCACCTAAGGAAGAAAATGAGATTTCTTTCCTGTTTCCAATTTCCACCTTGTTTCTTGAATGAGCACCATTGAACGCACTAGCAGAAGCTGCTGCTATGGGGACATATTCTTAGAGAGTTCTGTGGGAGTGGTCAGTGGTATCAAAAAGTGTTTTTTCACTTCAGCAAAACAGTGGTTTTTCATTCATCCTGTTCATCCTGTTCAGGTAATTAGAGATAATTCAAACTTCATAAGTCCTCAGTGACTGGCTTCTAACATTTTAATAAAACTGGTAAGTATCCTACACAATTAATGGGTGCTTGATTCATAGGCAAGTTCTCTTTCTAGCTATATACATCCTTCTCGAATGTTAGTATTTTGTTCTTTCATCAGTTTTAGAATAAATCTGATTTCTTACATCCCCACCAAAGCAAATACTATAAAGGATAATACATTTGCTATATCTTGTGTAATTCATCTTCTCCAAGTTTTGTCTCTTCTCTCAGATTGTTTAAAAGCTTGCCATTGTAGCATCTGAGACGTGTTTGTATACAAAGATGTATTGATATGGATGTTCTCATATCTTATCTGTAGGATACATCCCTGGCTGAGGTAAACTCATTCAGTCCTTCTGAGCCGATATCCCCCTCATCAGTGATAAATCAGTATAAATTTGAAGATGGACCAGAATTAAGAGATCTCTTCATTACAGTCGATGATCCTGAAAGCCACATTACAGCCATTGAAACATTCATTACATACAGAGTAGTCACAAAGGTATCTATTCATGGCTTTAATGGTTTATTTTGATAACAATTGGCATTTTCACTCTTCTTGCACACTATTCTCTGGGGTACTACTAAATTTAAACTTTACTGTAATTTTGCCATGATTTATAGACAACTAAAACTGCATGAAACTGTGCTGGATAAAGGAAAAAAAAATCATTGTGAATCTGCATACACACATGCTTAGATTCTTTATGTTGAGAAAATAGTTACTGATTCTTCAATAGCAAAATGAGTGCTATGAGAGAATAATATTTTCTGCTGTGATCTTCAGCAGGAACAGGAAACAGCCAAAGGACTGATTTAGTTTGAAGACATTATATGAGCACAAGTATTGATTTTTTGATCACTTGCAGGCTCCCAGTCTTATGTCTTGCATAAATGTTACCTGCTACAGTCTTTTAATTTGTTTCTTTTCTAATTGCAACATTCATTAACACATGGATGTTTGCTTTCCATTTACAGTTGCATGTGATTTCTGGGGAAACTGCCACAATTCTCTAATGGAAAAGTAGTATTAGGAAACAATTAAGTGTATTTTTAATTGTCCTGAATGCAAGTTATTTACAGGAAATAAGGAAGAAAATCAACCTTGTGAAATTAGCCAGGTTTTCTGACATTACCAGCTAGTATTCTGCTGGATGCATTTTGAGAGCTGCACTGTTAATTTTTGTTACTTTGAGTTCTTTTTAAAATACTCATTTAATAAGCAAATTTTCAAATGAGAGTTATTCATCTTTAAATATGAGGAGATATCAATTCCTCGTAAAATATCTAACAAGTAGGAAGAGAGCTATCTTTGTTAGGATGCTAACAATAGTTTTCACTTTATGCCTGTTTCTGTAGACGAGAGAATGTTTTTTCTTCAGGCAAGTATGAAAGGGCTGTAAGGTGGATTGCTTTTGCTTTTTTTATCTCTTCTTTCTTATCATATTTAATTTGGCATGCTGGTTGTTGATGATAAAATAATAGCATTCCTTCCACATACCTTGAAAAATTTTTATTCAACCCTCAAAAATGTTTAGACTACAAAAACGTTTTGAGATTTTTTAGAATTTGCTTGCATCACATTCTAAATCTCTGTGCAACAATCAATGATAAATACCATACTTTAATGTGTCTTTGTGGCTTGCCTCCAGAAGACAGAGCAGTGGTAAAATAAATCTCAGGGTCTGAAAATTCTGTAATCTGTAATAAGCATTTTTTGTAGGCATTAATAGTTTGTTGGCAAGTTCTAACAGAGGGTTGCAAAACTGGAATCAATGATGGGATCAGAATCCATTAAGCAGTGCAGGATGTGTTATTGCTGTGATATGCTGAAGTTTTCATATTTTAAATGTGGGGATTGTTGAGTAATGTCACCAGGTCCTAAGCACATATGTCAGCTCGCTGGGCTTTGTTCAGAGTGCTAAAAAATTGACTTTCCTCACTTGTAGATTACTAATCACTTTAAAAGAAGTGCCCTAAAAGTAATGAACATAACTGTGATTGCTGAAAGGACAATGCCACACTAAAGTCATTATTGCAATAATTTGGAAACATTGTGGTAGGATAATCATTGTAAGTCACTGCACAAAGTGCAATTTAGCTCTCACTTTTTTCTCCCGAAAGAACTTTGATTTCTTGTTAAAATAGGATGTGTTAACTCTTCAAGAAGTTGATCATTGTTCTTTAAAATAACAGCAAACTAATACCAGGGACAAAATAGAATGTATGCATCCCCTTCAGGTACTTGGTGTTCTCCAAAATCTAAAACTTTTTTTTTTCTGGTGTTCTAACCTAAGCCTGTGTTTTTCTGCTTTTGGTTTTCAGACATGCCGTGGTGAATTTGACTCCAGTGAATATGAAGTTCGAAGACGATACCAGGATTTCCTTTGGTTGAAGAGCAAACTTGAAGAAGCACATCCAACACTGATTATTCCTGTTTGTTTGCTAAAACTTATTTTTATTTGTTTATAAGATGGCTCCAGTTTTATAGAGATGTCTGAGGTCTTTCTTCAGCTTCTGAAGGTTCACAGACATTAAGCCAATCTATTTCCTTAGCTTTATATATATGTGACAAAAATAACTTAAAGGTGTTTCTTAGGTTTTTAATTGTGGCATTTGCAGTAATTTTTGTCCTTTCTTAGTTGTATTCGTGCTCTTCTGAATTGTGTATTACAAGAACCTTTAGTTGAATATGGTAACTTTATATAACTTTTGGGTTATTGCATGGTGGATTTTTCAACGTATACCTATGTTTTTAGTAAACAGAAGAACTATGATAATACCCTGAATATTATCCGAGTTATAAAATATATATTTATTTTTTTCCTTAGCCGTTGCCTGAAAAATTCATAATGAAGGGAATGGTGGAACGATTTAGTGATGAATTCATTGAGACTCGAAGAAAAGCTTTACATAAATTTTTGAACCGTATCGCTGATCATCCAACTTTAACTTTTAATGAGGACTTCAAAATTTTTCTTACTGCACAAGCCTGGGTAAAATGACTTTGTTTTTATTTACAGTTATGTGAAACCACATGTATTGTTAGTAGGATGTATCAGGAGCCTCCCTGGTGCAGTATTCACTAGTGTCATTGCATGGCCTGTTACAGAAGTGTCAGAAGCAGGCAGAGATTTATGTAATATTCATAACCTGAGATAACCTTGTCTTCTGCAGTTTTGCTAATCATGCATATGACCATAAATATTGCTGTTCCTTCCAAAGTTGTTTTTGTTATGGCATTTTGGATTTTTGTGGTAAATTCATAGTATTTCAGCTCTGCATGTTTTTTGGTACACATATAAGCTTCCAAGATTATGAGGAAAACAGTGGTTTTCATTTTTTTTTTTTTTTTTTGGCATGGCACTGTCTTTTCCATCTCCTTTTTTTTTTTTTTAAGTTTTACTGATCTCATGAAAGAAAAATACAGCCTTTTCATGTTGCATTATTGCAAGATGTTTCCAGTTGCAAATTGAACTTTTGCACTCAGAAAAGCCTGCCTCTGAATTTCAGCAAAGGTTATTCTAGCCACATATAAAATGAGTTAAAAAAAATAGATGGATTACTTCCTCCAGTAGGAACACTGTTTGATTTTCTCAAAGATTTATTTCTGCGACCTCTGATTTCCTGTTTAAAAAGTTAAATTGCAAAATAGCTACCATGCCCTGAAGAGTGAAGGGGTAAAGGTTCTCTGCTATCTTCAGCCATTCTTGTGAGACTGTCATACCTGACATGCAGGTGTTTCCTCAGAAGGGCTTAGCTAATAAATGCAAAAGACAGGTATAGTTCTGGTCTAATAATTATAAGATTTATACACTAAAAGGCACAGAGAGGTTTATGTATGTAGTTTTGTTAAAAAAAAAAAGAAAGAGCTTTATTTATTATTTTCAGAGAATTAACAAAAGTACTTGGAAGTAAACAGAGCTTGTTCTGTCTTTAGGAACTCTCCTCACACAGAAAGCAGGGTCCTGGTTTGCTGAGCAGGATGGGACAGACCATCAGAGCTGTAGCATCCTCAGTAAGAGGAGCAGTTAAAAATCGTCCTGAAATGTTTACAGAAATGAACAATTACATGGAAACATTTAGTCAGAAAATAAACTTACTACATAAAATAGCTCATAGGATTTACAAGGAAGAAAAGGGTAAGTAGAAAACGTGTGTTAGTTTTATTGATGTAAGAAATTAAGAAGTTAATTAGTTTTCATTGTGGCAGGCAAAATACTCTTTCCAGCAAGCAAGGGAAAAGGGAGATTTTATAGTGTGTTTTTCTTTCTGGTCATGTTTTTGACAGACCTGAGTTTTAACATCTCATTCAGCTACTTCTAAGGAACTTAGAAGAAAATGTAGTAAGTATGGCTGTCTTTTCATTTGTGCTTTTTGGAGAGCTGCATAACGTTTGGTTTTTAACTTTCAAGGGAATGTACAGTTTTCCGTGCAATCTCGTAATGACACAAGGCTGTTTTGATTCCAGATGTCTAAACTTCTCTTTGTTTAGTTTTGTTCTCTACCTTTTTTCGTGTTGACCAAGTAGATTTTAATTTTTTTTATAGCCTAACTGTTGGCTGTCATTTTTGTTATGGCAAGCTCTGCCTGCTAGAGTTTTCTCAAGAAGGATGGCTTAATGTTTTCCTTGAGTAAGAGCAGTTCACATATCTAGTTGGAATGCCAGGTTACTGATTTTTCTGAGATTCTCAGATGATACTGATCTCAGACTATGCCTGTTCAGTAGATTTCCACTGGGCAGCACTTGAAGTATTTTCTTGTCTATACAATATTATGTGAAGAGCTGCAATATGTTAGTAACTGAGTCCTTGAGCTTTTTTGTGCAGTACCAGATCTCAGTGTGTTCTCACTGAATTGAAAGGGTATTATAAAAGAAAAATACGTGAAAAGAGTTTGTTTTCATATTGTTCCTTTCAGTGAAAGTAGCTGTCTGAGGTCTGTAGGTTCAAGGCATCAGTGCCAAAATATTTCTTGGAAAAGCTTAAGAATTTTGACTTGCTCCTAAATGCTGTAGGTAATATCTTCTTTCTAGATTTTCCAAACAACACTTGTCAGAACACTTGTACGCAGGGCCACACTGCTGTGAACAAAAGTTGTTGATGGCTGTGATACAGAGAACATTCCTGCTTGCAGTACCTTAACATGGGATTCTTGATTACATCTTCTGTAGAGGGGTTTTTTTGTCCTAATAATCTCAAAGTAAACATTACACTCCTCATGCCACATAACTGCTTTCATCTTTCCTAGGACAATTCTTCATTATAAATTTAGTACTGTTGAAACTGCATTTTCAATACATGACCAGTGTGTTCACAGTATCCTGCTGTGAAAATGCAGCTTGCCCATGTCTAACCCTACCAAATGGCACAGTGATTTGTGGGCCTTCTCTCTGCTTATGGATTATCACGTGGTCTGGAGACAAAAGAGAAGTAATTCATAGGATATCCCTGTATTTAAATGAATAAAAACTACTGAAGGAGATAACGCCTGCAGAGCAGGAGGGAACTTCAGTGTTTCTTCTGAAGCTTTCGGGACATAACAAAGCTTCTAGTTTTAATAACCGAGACTGTATTTGGAACATTACTACTATCAAGAAGGAGAGGAATTCAGGGCAGTAGAAGTCAGCAAGTCAGACCAACTACTGTGGTTCCCATTACTTTGTATGAAGACAATTAATGCAAGTCATTGGGTGTCTGAATATACCTCTTCAGGTCTACCTGAGTATGTGTGTCATTTTGAAATGACTGGGGCATTTTTGCTGATAAATATCTCAAAGCTATTTAATTGCAATACATTAATTGATTAGTTTATTGATAAACAATGAACTGGATTATTACCAATATGACCAATTACCTTGGTCATTTGAGCAAACTTAAACGTTAGCCTAGGTCTCTTTCTTTGTTCACAATAAATATGAAGTTGCAATTGGTATCACTTAGACATCTCTTAATGAACAAAAGAGTAATATGTGTATATGTTCCCGTTAAGACTATTTTAATGAAATGAAGGAGTACGGCCCCATCCACACACTGTGGTCAGCCTCGGAAGAAGACATAGCAGACTCCCTAAAAGGCATTGCCAGCTGCATCGACCGCTGTTGCAAGGCTACGGAGAAGCGAATGGCAGAGCTCTCAGAAAACCTGCTGCCCGTTTTACATGAATATGTTCTCTACAGCGAAATTTTCATGGTAAGCTTTCCTGAAGGACTGTTTATGACTGGATAAAATATGGCTTAGTCCAGTGACAATATGTAGGAGAGAATTTGTAGCTGATGAAAATGACTTTACAGTCCATGTAACAACTCATTACAAAACGTGCACAGCATGGGCTACCTGTCCATCATTGGGGAATCCATTTGGTTATGTTTCCTTTGCTAATCAGGCAAGAGGTGCTCCTTCCAAATCAGAAGAGCTTGATAGTTTTGCCTGGCAGGCAGCTCTGGGTAGCTGTGCCAGTGTGTGATAGTTTTGCAGTCTTCAGTGAGCTCTGCATTGTAGCAGAGAGGGTTTGGGGTCAGCAGTTGAGAAAGACCTTCCCTGACACTGCCAAAATATGAAATCAGTGAGTAACAGATTGTGTGAGGGAAAAGGAGTGGAGAGGCTTTTCCCTTTCTAGGAGCTCTTCCTAAACTATGTTTTCCTTTTCCAGAACAGCTGGGAACTTCCAGTCCCTGCACCGTTATATAAGCATGTGTTAGTCTTTGCCATAAGCTTCTGCTCTTAGTTCCTCTATGTATGTGTTTTTCTTACACTTGGAGAGGATGTAAAAAATCAGACTCCAGAGTTGATATATTCAGTGCTGGTGGATAATCAACATAATTAAGTAACTGAATTCAGTATGTCATAATTCCCACTTTGCTGCCTCCAGAAAGCAGAACATGTGTACAAACCCCTCTTTGTCTAGGTTGTGTGCAATCTCAGCTGCAGAATCTGTTCTTGTGTTACTGCTGGGAACCCAGCCCCTGCTGCAATGGTTTCTGAGCAGGGGCTATGAGAGTCTTACAGGCTGTGGGTAGAGCAAGACCCAAGTTAACTGAGCCTTTGGTGGCACTGTGCAGAGTATTGCCATTTTCTCAGTTAGGATTTAGCTACTGGGAGTTAAGAACTCTGCTGCAATGACTGCTGTGTTTAAAACAAGCTTCACAGAAAAAGGGACTATACAAAACGTCCCATATCTCACAGGACTCATTATTTGCATGTACATGCTGGTAGATGGAGGTAGGTACTGCTTTGCTGAAAGATCTGAAGAGATTATTGTCCCAGCAATGGCAGGTTGTCTTATTCTCCCCCACTTCCAACCTTATTTTTCAGAATTTTAAATAAGTCTGTTACCCATGAGTGATTGTAGTCTTCATGGTACTGAGGAGATGCTGCCTGCCCATTGCTTTCCGTTTTGCAGCGTGGTTCACCCTCACCCTTTCTCAGGCATTCTGTTTTGTCCAGAGCGCAGAGGGGTTTCTGGGGACTAGCCCCCAGGATGGCTATGTGGCTCTTCCCACTGCATTTTTTTCTACTTGTAGCTTTCTTGATGCAGCACTTGTAACACAGTATTAGGCTGCCATGAGGTCTTGTCCAGAGGAGAAATCTTCCTTCAGTAGCTCATTCCTGTTCTGAAACTGTTCCTTTCCCTTCATTTACTATGGATTTTTATTTTCTTACTGCTTATTTCCCACTTGCGCTTTAGAGAGGGGAGTACTAGCCACTAAAATAAAATACCTAAAAATACCCAGTGGAAGTCACTCACTAGTAAACCTTTCAGAGATGTATTTAACCCCTCATTGCAGGGACCTTGGTGCAGTGCTGCCAAGTTCACATGCAAGTGTGCAAAACAAGGTGTGATCAATACAATACAATCCTTACATTTTCAAGCGTTGGGAAAATACAGTTCAGCCTTTAACTGGGAAAATACATGAATTTGTAGCTAAAGTAGTTACATCTGGAACAGCCCCTTCCTAATTGACCCACAGAACAAATCTGCTCTCCCTCAGGATACAAACTACAGCCTTAATTAGTTATGGATCCACATAAAATTATTTTTGGGTTTTGTGGCAGGGTACCATTAAGTATTACACAAAAAAACTATAGAAGTATAATAATGTGTTTTAAAAATACAGTGCCTCTGTTTGCCATTAGAAATTAGCACTTATCTGTAGCACCTTAATATTAAAACAGTTGTCTTGTAATTTAAAGTGTATTTGTGATAAATGTTGCCAAGCAGTCATTAAAAGTTTTTAAAAAGGCAAAAGAAATAGGTGAAAAGAGAAAACATTTGTATTATAAAGAAAAGCTGTTCCAAACATTTGTTTTGCTTCTGTGCTTACAGCTAAACATTTTCTGTATTTAGCTAACCAAAAGATTCCAAGCTATTGATGAAAATTTGTCTATATTGCCAATCTGTTGCTCAGAAATGCCCAAAGTCAGGTTTACCAATTTTTTATAGTGATTACCTGTTCAGAAAGAAACATTGAAAAATTATTTGAAAATTAACCTCCTAAATAATTCTATCATGTTCGATAAAGTGTCAAGATTTCAGCGAGAACTCAGTGAAATAAGAGCTAGAGAAGGTAGAGCTGCTTGTGCCCTGTGCTGTTTCAACATGCCTTATGCTAGAGATGAATAGTGATCATCTCTGCAGAAGAAGCTGTAAAACTAGTTGTGGCAAGGTGATGTAAAAGAAGGTTTTGAGATTTGTAATTATATATGCCCTGCTTCTGATTTTTTTTCAAAAGGACTAAAGCCTTGCAACACTTCTGGAAGATATGCATACCTGAGTGTGCTTTTACAGATGAGGAAGCTAAGACAAAGAGACATTTGTAAGGTTTCATCAAGGTCTCAGAGTAAATGAGCATTGGAAATGGAAATTTAATCTGTAATACTGTTCTTGTTCTGTAGCTTAACAACTAATATTCCTTCTCCTTTCTAATTATTTTTTTGACATTATGGTAAAAACCCAATACCTGATAAGATAGTTTCAGAGGAGGTAAAAATTAATGTCATGGTTTAGCTTGGCCCAGGTTTTTCTAGTGGGGGGGCCACAAAGATGGCTCCTCTGTGAAGCTTCTCGAAGCCTTCACCATGTCCAGCTCTGAGATGATGGACATGCTGCTGGCCAAGGCTGGGCCAATTAGAGATGTTGGTTACACCTCTGTGAAAAACATATTTAAGAAGAAATCAAAACAATGGGTGCACGCACTTTTCGTTAGCCAGAGGAGAAGGAGGAGGTGAGAGTATGTGAGGGAAAACAACATGGAGAGACCAAGGTCAGTGGAGAAGGAGGGGGAGGGGAAGCTCCAGGCGCCGGAGCTCTGCAGCCTCTGCAGGCCGTGGTGAGACCCATGGTGAAGCAGGTGGTGCCCCTGCAGCCCATGGGGGCCCACGGGAAATGCTGAGATCTACTTGCCCATGCCCATGCTGAAGCCAGTGGATCCCCTGAAGGAAGCCCTGGTCCAGAGGGAGTCCTAGTGGAGAAACAGGCCTTGACTTGCACCCTGAGACTGAACTGAGTGCCCCACATGGAGTGGGTGGGTGCCTGAGAGAGAGAGCGAGAGAGTGGTCCAGCAGAAGTCAGGTAAAGAGAAGAAGCCTTGCTCCCGAGATGGAAACGGCCTGGCTTGGAGGTCTGTACCCCGTGGAAGAGAGACCCCACGCTATAGCGATTTTGGGGACACTGTTTGCCTGTGTGGGGGCCAGCATCACGTGCAGCAGTGTTGGCCGGGCTGCTGCAACTGAGGCTCATGGCTACACAGAGGAAAAGAGCCTCTCCCCTGGGCAGGAGAAGAAGATCTGAGTGATGAACTGACCTATCCCCCCCCATGCCTTGTTCCCTTGTGCAGCTGCTGGGAAGGAAGGAGGGGGGTGAGTGGAGAAACAGTGGCTTGAAGGGTTTATTTTACTTCTTATTTACTCCTCTGACTCTGTTGGCAATAAATTCGATCACTTTGCAACTAAAGTTAGTCCTGTTTTGCCTATTTGAGAGCGTCTTCTCCTGGGTTCCCTTATCTCAACTCATGAGCCCTGGGTGTGGGTGTGTAAATTTGTGGGGTCCTGGCATTTGGCCGGTGTCAAACCACGACAATTACGTATGCTGAAAATAAGCACATAAATTAATGGTAGAAAAGGTATCATTCCTGTGATAGTTTTTTCTGATTTTTCTGATATTTTTTTCTGATTTGTCAGAACTACATTTGATACTTACAAAATAATATTAAAGGTTAAAGTCACAATTTCAATAACGCCTTGTATACCATTTTTAGTCATTCCACTGTATATTGTGAATTTTACTCAAAGAAGATACTTCTGCTCATAAGATTTGGCAACTCATGTAGCTGTTTTAAAATAAATATATAGTAAGTTAAGCTGATACCAAGTAAACGGCTGTAGCAGTTTCGCTCATACAACTGGCAGTGATGCTGTGTATAGCAGATTCTTGTGGCACTGATTTTGGATTTAATAAGATTCTTGAAAAACATGTAAAATAAAATACAGGTAGGGAAAAATAAGTCTTCATGATTTTAATTTTTTTTTTATAAAACATGTATCATGTCAAAATTACTAAATGGTATCATTCTGTGATCTTGTTTATTAAAGAGCCAAGTTGTTGGATAGTTTTCTGAAAGCTACAATTTGGTGCAGTTTACTCAATTTTTTTTTTTTCTTCTCTATTAAGGGTGTTTTGAAAAGGAGAGACCAAATTCAGGGCGAGCTCGATTCCAAAGCTGATGCTTTAGCCAATAACAAGACAGAAAAGGATCTGGTGAGTATGTTCAGAAAGCTGGTATCTTGCAGGCCTTATTGTAACTGCAAAAGACGCACAGAAGAAGGAAGTATGTCCTTTGAAGCCATGTGATGTGACTGGGTGGCATCTCCACAGCTCTTTGTAGGTGTTTGTGCCAAGCAAAGGCCACCATGAGAATGAAGCAGCACTCAGTATCGGGGCTGCTGGAGTGAAAGGCTGGTCATAGTGGGCGGCCACTGGGCTTTGTCAACACAGGCTGTATCACAGCTTATTTTTAGGTTTTCTGTTTACTTCCACACTTGGAGTTAAAAGAAGATAAGAGCTGCTCTAGTGCTCCTGTAGCTGCTGCTTCATTGATGTAGGAGAGAGGGAGGAGGTGGTTAGAATCGGCAAAGCTGTTCATTAAACTTATTTAAAATAAAATGTTCTACATTCTGTTCTTTCAAGTTTCCGTTTTTTCTGGTTGGGCCCAGGGATAAATTTTTTTGCTTGCAGTGTGACACCTTCATTCATTCTAGTGAAGTCAGACTGTAACTGGTAGCCCATGGGCACAGGCATCCCCAAAACTGTAATCAAGGCTTAACGAGCCAATTAAAAACAACTGGGATGAGAATTGGCATTTTTAAAATTTTTGATTGTTAAATTCTCCAGCATAAATAATGTCCTTTTAGAACAGTATTAACACCAAGTGTTATACAGTATAAATAATATGTAAAAATTAGTAATAACTTTTCCTTATATCAAAGGAGAAAATCCTTGAAATTTCAGATACTTTTTATTAGGCTTGTTGTAATTAGTTTCCGTGTAAAGATGAGCTGTTTAGATAGTTTTTGGCACTTGAAATGCATATTTTCATTTGATTTTTTGGCACTGAGATCAATAAATAAGAGATTATTACCATTCTCTGATATCTGCAATGGCTATGGTATATTACATAATAATTTGCCTCTTTGTACTGAAGTGAGACATTAAGTAAGTATCTCTGGTTGTGGGTTTTTTTCCCTGAAATAGATATTTTGTTCACTTACTGCCTCTGTCTTCTCTAATTTGTTTATGTTTCTCTGCTTTCTTTGCTGCTTCTCCTGTCCTTTTTCCTTAGTTTAAAGCTTGAAGCTCTTATAAAATGCAAGAGGATGGTAAGTTGGAGAAGCCCCCATGGCTGGGAGTTGGGTAGCCATGGCAGGTGCATTCAGTGATTAATTCAGTTCCATACAGCTTGTTTAGCAGCTACTCCCATGCTGTTTCCCATAGAAAAGAGAACACAGCCTAGCAGGACATGCCATCTTTTCAGGATGTATTTTTGTTATAATCTGATGGAGTTCTCAGACAACATGCATGCATTCCCTTTTCCTGAACTGTTACAAATAAAGAATATTTTTATTTTAGCCTAGTATTGATCATACCAAGTTGATTTGATATTGACAATGGCTTACTCCATCATGAGACGTTTGTACTTGTTTCCACTAGGATTTTGAAATCAGTTTGCCCAAACCTTTTTTTTTCACTGTATCTATATTTCCATATCTGCATTTACAGTTTTGGTAAATGCTTTGGACACTGTGATTACCCAGGTATTCAGATCTTTGCTTTATCTTTCCAACCCCTCTATTTCTTACTAATTTCAGAGAATCTGTTTCTGAGAGCCTGATTCTCCTTGCAGTCTCGGAAGAGCAGTAAAACAGATGTCTGTTAGTCTAATCTGATAATAAAATCCTGTGTTCTCTAATTGCATGGCAGCTGTATCCTGAAGACTTTTTCTTAATTAGAAAATAGCTTAATCAGAAGCTGAAGACTTTTTCTAGTAAGGGTAGTTTGGCAACAGAATAGCGTAGTGCTATTTTTAATCATTCAAGTGACTTAACTATTTTCTTGATCATTTTTTTTACTATGATTTCATTTTTATTATGTGTTGAAATATTTTTCGACACTTCTAGACCAGACTGATTTCATAATAAAAGGTGGTCATAACACAGATATGTTGTTGGGTGTTTAGGTGTATTTGCACATACCTATTCCTAAGCAGAGCTCCTGTAGCTTCTGTTGATCTCATAGATGTCAGATTGAACCTGTCAGTGCAATCTAGTAGCCAGAAATTTTGCTGACAATGAGTGGCATGAACCCTAATCTCATTTGAAGCACATTTCCACCACAGATAAGGAGTCTCAGACCGTCATTAGAGCTGATAAAAGGCTGTGAAATATTTAACATTGGTCATGGCAAACATTAAATGATTTAACAAACACGAGGTTGTACAGCAGAAGAATGCAAAATATCCCCAAGGTCAATGCAGATGAAATAGGCTGGAATTGCAAATTAAACATTACGGGACATTAGGCTCATCAGCCAGGAAAAAAAAATGTTTTCTTGAGCAGTGTTAGAAAGCTACTTGTGGTACTGCTAAAAAAGCCAAAACCTTGGTTTCCACTCCAAAATTTGGTCCAACAAAGGAGACAGTTGTTCAGGGTATGGATGGTTTGAAGACTGTGATTTTGGATGCAGGCTCTGACAGAGATATCTAGGAGGACTTTGGTACCCTCCTGCTTATCTAGACATTTCTTACCTTCAGAATTGTGGCAGTAAAGATACTGGGATATGCTGCTCCATCACTTCCACACTCCATTCTGAAGGCTACACAGCAATGCTAGTGTATCCCTCTATGGTTTGGGCATTTTAAACAGTTTCAATTCTGCCACTGGGCTGATAATAATTCTGACAAAAGGTTGGTATAATGTGCTCTGACAGAGCCAGATAAGTATTAAATGCCAACTTAAGGATTCTAGTGTTCAGGCTTGAAACTGAGCAGTAAAGAGTTGAAATGCTGAGTCTATTACATGCTGAATATATTTTGTGTTTTAACTCCAGGCTAAAAAGGGGCTAGTATCACCAAGCTGCAGGATTAATTCATGTAGCAGATAAAAACTCATGCTATTTTGCATAGTGAGATAGTGTAAAATGCTGTATCACTCACCAGGGAATTTGGCTGCTGGGCCAGGTCACCTTGGCTACAGGTGACGCTGTTCATTCTGGTAGCACTCTGCCCTGGCAACGCCTGGCTCCCACCTTCCTGTGCCCTGGTCTGATATCTGATTAGCACTG
This sequence comes from Dasyornis broadbenti, assembly GCA_013397935.1. NCBI lineage: Eukaryota > Metazoa > Chordata > Aves > Passeriformes > Dasyornithidae > Dasyornis > Dasyornis broadbenti. The sequence continues at coordinate 302,793 of VZRN01003030.1, forward strand.
TGCTGCCCTCTGGTGATCACTGATCTGAAATTTCATTTCTCACGCTGACTGCCTCAGTGAGAGATCAATGTAAGAAAATGGATCCAGAATCCTGTTAAATTTGCAGGATCAATTGTAGCAATTTACACCTTGTAAATGAGGAACACAGTAGGTAGATGTTTTTGTTAAGGTCAAGCCATTCTTTCATTTCTGCTGTCATGGCAGCTAAAGAGAGTGGCATGGTTTTTTTGTTTTTTAGTTTTGAAAAAGTATATCTTAAATGTCTCTACTTGACATGGTGACACGTGGCATAATGCTATCATTAGACCTTAAGTCCAACCATTGCCTTATTGGGGCTTTAGAGTGGGATGTTGAAACTCCATATCCAGGCAGAGTTGTGTAACAGAGTCTGCCTGTCCACATCATGTTGTGACTACACTGTGTAAGAAATTTGTATTTCTTAGAAAAGGCTAGACAAAAACAAACTGTAAAATAACTTTACTTAAAGTTATAAAGTTATAAAGAATGAGGTAAGGGGAAGCTCCTGCAGCCAGGACTTCAAAGTCAGAGAGGTTCTTTATGTGTGTAGACCAATGCATTCCCATTTAGGCACGTTTTTCTCACAAAAGCAGAAAAAGGATTCACCTGCCTTTCCTACTCTAAATCATCTTTAAAGTGTCATCATTTTCAGTATTCTGTGCACATTCACTTTCTGGTATTTGAAGGAAAGGCAATTAGCATGGGACATGGTCAAAATACCAAATCCAGTTGTCTGTAATTCCTCTAAAGGTAATTCCCCCACATTTAAACTTTGGATTAACTTTTTAATTTTGAATACAATGTTGGTAGTTGAAATTGACCTTGTCTGTAGCTTGGTTACTGGTCTGGTTAGATAATTGAACTTGGGCTTTTCAACAAATAAGAAATTTTTTTGTTTGTTTTTTTGTTGGTTTTTTTTTTCCTGTTTAATAACCAGTTTTTCATTAATCTAGAAGTGTGGCAAAGAAAATCAGTGTAGAAATCAAGTCTAACTAAAACTTGATTATTATGGACTGTGAATAACATCTGTTCAGATGAATTTTCAGTTTTATTAGCTAAGGAGTTTTTAGCTTAAGAGATGAATGGGATCCAGGTTTCATGACCATTTCTGGCAGTGTTTGGTTATTCAGTTTGTCTCTGATGGCAACATCACTGCTGACTGCCGCACTAGATCATTGCTCCCCCCTGTATGGTCCAAGCTGGAGGTGGTGTACCAAGATTTTCCATGTCTTGCCCTGAATTCTGACATTTCTGTGTTCTGCCTGTAGCACAAGCATACCTTAAAAATCGTGGAAGTTAGTGTTGGAATCCTGAACTTGCTATCAATGAAAACACCAGCTCTGCAGAAGGCAAAAGTAGTTACCCAACTTTACACAGGTGCAGTATGAGGAAGAAACTAATTGCTTTATGGCAGAATATAAGGAAGAAATGCAAGCAATTCAAGGAATTCAGTTTTCCTGGTTGAGGAAAATGAAATTGGTGGTGTTTCTGCCTGCCCTCCCTCCTGCTGCAGCAGTTGCTCTGCAGTCCCAGCAGATGATTTTGCACTGTAGCAACAGGAGATGTACTTCATTCTGTGACTAGGTGCCAGCCAGAACTGACACTGCTGATTAGTAAATGACAATAGGAAACAAAATTACTGAGAAGACCAGAAAACTCATTAAAGAGAGGGCCGCTGTCCACTTACTCCCATTAGCTGAAAAGTCACTTTGTGCATCTACAGGAATTAGAAGCAAGTAATGTCTGCACAGTAGCCCTCAAGGTTTTGGGTCCTGGAATGCTGTAAGAGAGTTTCTCCTCTGTAGAAGTCCATTCATATAATTTCTTTCTCTGCTTCTGTGTTTCATTTTCCCTTATATGGTCACACACAGTTCCACAAGAAAAAATTATAATGTGACAGGCAAGAAATCAGAAAGCTTGTGATTTTGATTTCTGCTGTCTTCTCCCCATTTATATTTTCTCCTGTTATCAAAGATTCTGTCAGGGTTTTCTCAGTTTTTCTGGTCAAATCCAATTCATTCTGCTTCAGTAAAGCCCTCTATATTTTACTTTTTAGATGCATTACTGTCAAGTGCTAGTGAAGAGGTGCCAGACTCTGTAACTTCTCAGTGAATAAAAATGTCTCCAGGAACACTTTAATTCTGGTCTATACTTTCTGTTATTAATATTTCATAAATTGTAGTGAGTTATTAATTTTAAATTTATCCCCATGGAATGACTTTTTGTGCTAAGTTAAATACCAGCCTTGGTTCTGCAGTTCTTTTCATCTCCACTACAGTCAATTGATTTCAATAATTGTGGAAATGGTGATTTTCCTAATATTTTTTGATGTTTACAATATTTAGTTCTCAGAAGAGATTGGGAAACTTGAAGACAAAGTTGAACATGCCAATAATGCTCTGAAAGCAGATTGGGACAGGTGGAAGCAGAACATGCAGTGGGAAATGAGATCAACATTCACTAATGTGGCTGAGAATAATCTCCGTTACTTTGAAGAGGTAAAACGCTTTCTCACAGAGATGTTATTTTTGCATTGATTATTTCAGTGAAGAAGTCCATGGTTTCTTTGTAAAGAAGAATTTTACCATTTTAGTTCAAACATTTGGTAATTTCAGAATCAGTTTCTGTGGGAATAGAGAGGCAGTTATCCTTAATTTGACAGATTTCAAGCAGAATGTATTTTATTGTGCCCAAGTGGTTGATCCTGAGTTCATCATCGACAGAGGGCACTCTTGTTTTACTAACCACAACAACTCAGAACATTTTTCAGTTCAATGTCAACTGCTATATTTCAGTTTGGAAACATTTTGCTGTGAGAGCATGAAGAGCCTCTGGAAGTCTCTGAACTGTATGAAGAAAACCTTTAAATGTGATTCTGTCAGATTTTTATTTTCAGCTCAAGTGCCATGGGTAGTACTCTTGGTAAGAATTTCCAGTAATATATACTAAGAAGGAGAATTTGAAAACATATAACAAAATATATTTAGTGTTCTGTGAAGTTTCCTCATAGGGAACATAATCTTGATTGAAATGCTCATTTTGTAAATATCCCAGATGTCTTGAAGTTTTTTAAAGAATTTATTCTTATTTTTTGAAAAAACATTGCAATGCACTAAGCTGGCTATTAATCACAAATTAGTAATTTTCACAGATATATTTTGGTATCTGTAACTTCAGTCCTGTAGTCTGAGCCTTTTATGGATTACCCATTAGCCAATGGCAGTGCCCTGATTTTACAAATCATTTTGTTAAGACATAATTGAAAAGACAGAGTTCTTGATCATCAAGTCTAATTCATTAATGTGCAGTCTATGAGATGCATGGACATTGACAATCTGTTGTTACATATTAAGATCAAAATATTTTCTGAAATCAGGCAGCAAGCTTTTGGCATCCTCTCACACTGTCTTCATTTATTGATGGTCTCTGACTTCTGTAGCAGCAATATGTATGTTAAAACAATGCGGAATATATTGGAATATTTTCTTTATGAATGATTAGCTAAAACATAACAATAATTATTTGGTTCTTTTTCCTGTCTAGAAATGATTTTTTCAGAATTAAAAGTTTTATTCAGGACGCCAAAACTCATATTGTACATGAAATTACTATTCTTAAGCCACAAACTGCAGAAAATAATTCGGCTATCTCTGTCACTGCCAGAGGTTCTTCTTAAATAGCCACTGAAATACCAGAAAAATTGGTTTATATTGGTGCTTTCCTTTAATATGGAAATCTTCATAAAATGGTTTTTATGTTATATCTTGGTAGATCTACATTTTAGGAAAAAAACACCTTATCTTACTATTGCAGTGGCAATAATAAGCAACGTTCTGCTGTGTCACTCCTTGTTTGCAAAGTGAAGGTGTACCAATTTCTTTCTGTTTTATTAGAAAATCATTATCTTATCCTGCCATTGAAAAGAATTTGATAGAGTTAATATTTTGATTTGGAGTTTTGACCTAAAATACGTATTTTTCTTTAAGAACCATGGTTAATGCTGATGGTTGATTACTGAAGAAGTTATTACTGATTACTGTCAGAGGCCCATATATTTCAAACTACAAGTGTGTAATGCACTCCTGAAAGCAGCAGGAAAAGAAGCTCTGGCATCTGCTCCTGCTGTTTGGAAGTGAAACTTCAGGAAGGGAATCTCAGAAATCTAAGAAGCAGAGTATTGTTTTTATGCTTTCAGCAGGAAACAGAATCCTACCTTAAATGTAATAGTTTGAGTCTGACTCATTAAACACATGCACAAATAAGTGCCTGTTACAATGTTTTTCACTTGTTCAGTTGCATCATTAGCATTCTTTCACGTCTGAAGTTAACTCATTCAGACTTTTGATGCACCATTTGATGCTTACTAAGCCTTGTCTTGCTGTAGCATCCCTCATGTTATTTCCTGCCTTTTCTCTTCCCCAAAGCATGCTCTGTGCAGTTTCCCAGGCACCATGGATGCTATGGATGTGTTTCAGTTGCCCAGCTCCTCTGTCCAGCTCCTATGAGGAATCATCTCCTGCTTTCTGACTTAGTGATTACCTACTTCTCGTCCTTTCCACAACTACCCCTACCCCTCAGTTAAACTATTCTTGCCTCTCCACGATCAATGTCCCATTCTTTTCTCTACAGCAACTTCACTCTGCTTCTCATTATTCCCCTTGCTGATTTCATTTCCCAGGCACACAACCAAACCTGGAGTCATTTCTGTTCCTGGTCATTTTCTGCATCCCTTAAATCTCTCTGTATTCCACAAAGTCTTAAATGAAAAAAAAAAATACTGTATTAATAATGACAGTAAATCCATTGCTAAGATAAAGAGGACTTTCTGAAACAATATCAAAAGGTTTTAATTTTAAGAAGTTCATAACTTTGCTCCTATTTGAGAAGTAAATAGCATTGATTCAGCACGTGTTAACACTGTACTGTTAATTTTATTCCTTTTCATCATAGCTTAGGCAGGACACCATTTTCTGACACCTTTGTCCAGAAGAGGTATCTGCCAAACAGCTGGAATCACAAACTGACTACAGGGTGGAGCTTTCATCTGAGAAACTAATTGTCACCATGAATATTTTTATTAATTTAGGAACAGATATTCTAAAGATGCAACATTACTAAACCCAAAGCAGGATACATAGTTAGTGGTGGTGCAGGCAGTATTATTTAGCTGGCACACTTGAAGTGTTGCTGCTGCAAACTAGCTAAACCAAACCAGGCACTGATAAACTCTGCCTTCAAAAAGCAGAAGCAATTAAATATAGGCTAAATTTTTCCTTTTTTCTCATGTATTTAATATAGTGACTAGTACATATACAACATAAAAGAAAAAGAAACACCATTTTTTGTCAGCAAAGAATTTTAGTAACCTGCTTTTTTCAGGAAAACCACCAGAAAAAATGGCTTGGTTTTACAGCCCAACCCAAAGTCAAAATAGACGTTTTAAGTACACCAAATATACCAGAGTTTGGATTTCCAGTGCTTGTTAGGCACTCTAGTAAATGCAGAAAGATTGGTGTTTTTTCCTAATCTGGGATAATAGTTAGTTTTTGCATTGAAAGAAAATGTTTTTTCTTGAGCATGGATGAGCCTTTGTTTAAAGCATAGTGTCTGATTTTATTTATCTCATGTGAAATTAATCCTGTTAAACTCTTCCATCTTAATCAGATAATCAGTTACCTTTGATATAGTTAGATTCTTGTTGATAGTGACACATCTTACTGTTTTTCAAAAATATAAATAATTTCCTGATTTTCTTAAGTATTTTGAGCACAATTTAGTATATTTCTGTGACCTACATTGTTGTACAGGCATAAATTGATCCAAAAGATTCATTAGGGCAAAACAATACTCGTTCCCCATTATAGCAACTTTCCTCTAACTCTAAAGCCCTTATGTACCTCTCAATGTAGTAAAAGCTGTAGAAAAATAGATGAGTTTTGTTGTTTGCCCTAGAGGCCTCTGTAGTGATGCATTTAACCAGGCATTTGGTCGTGAAGCAGAAAGTTAGGTGCTCGTGCATGTTCATCACATCCTACCTTAGCCATGCCTGGGAGTTCAGCTAATAAACTCCATGAGATTTTCAAAAGCTCCCTCATGTCTGAGCCCATTTGTCCCTGTGCATGTCACTTCAAAGGCAGATCCATCTTTGAACCCTCATTCACTTCAGCCTGTAAAATTTATTTTAAATCATTTTAGGAAGACATTTTTTATAGTGGGAATTATTATTTCTGTGCAGTCTAGTTTTTGTTTCCTTGCACCCAGAAATCTTGAAAATATTTTCTGTTGCTCTCAGACTCGAACAAGACTTCATTTTTTTTTTTTTTCAGATTCTACTCCAAAAAATACCATCATAAATTATATGTTTAAGGTAGCAAGTATGGATAACAGGGAACTGCAAAATAAACACACACGGCATGTGACACACCGCTTCTGCTACCATCCTTACTACATGTTCTATTTTTATATCTCCTTTTTCATTATATATGCAATTGTACTGTATGAAGAACTTTTTGCTGCTTTTTCTAAGAATGAGGTTGCAGAGTAGATATGTGTCCTGCAGTAGTAATCAGAATATTTTAGGTAAAGTAGCCTTATTTAAGCTCTTGCTATTTCATTTTGTGTATTTAGGCTTTTTAATGTTTTCCATCAGACTTTTACGAGTAATTGGATTATGAATTTCAATCCTGTGCAAACATATTTAATTTCCTCAGTTTGGATTTTCTGGGGTTTTTTTACTTTCTGTCTCCTTTGTGAAAACTGGCTGATCCTCTATTTAGATCTCCATTTTCAATCTTCCAGGAGAATGGAGTAAAATTCTATACTAATGTTGAAGTATACTTCACTAACAAAATGTCGTTTATGCAGTTCATGCTTCACAAGCTTGAGCCTAAGGCACAGAGACCTAGTTTTGTTTTGGTGTGGTTAATTATAAAACTTGTCAGCTGTGGCAGCACTGTGATGTCTGACAGTGAAATGAGCCACCGTTGCTCTTACATTTTGAAAAATGTGTTTTGGTTATATAAACAGGGATAAATCAAAAGCTGAATAACTTGTGTGGAAAAGATGCTTTGCATCTTTGTCTGGATAGACTTCAGTAGATCATATCTATCTGCATAAGCAGTGTATTGTGATTGCATTTTAACGTGCAGTTTGGCTCATTTTTGCAATGATAACACAAAGCCATCTTTACATTGCAGTGAGTGCTAAAACATGTATTTTAATTTGCATTACTGAAATTACAGAATGACAAAACATGGACTTATGTGGTAATTAAATTAAACTGTAGTTCATAAAAAAATCTCTCATTACCAACAGACTCTTAAAGAAAAAGTTTTATTGTACCACACCTAAAAAAAGCCTAGAAAAACAGCTGTGCCTTGCAGCTTTATAGGATGGTATATAGGCAAGGCACAGCTCTAACAAACAGAAATTTATGAGCTTGAGTGCCACAGTGAAGACACATTGCTAGCAGCTGCCTCACTGACATTTCAAAACCAAGATGCCACATTCCAGTTCAAGCCTCTCTGATAGACTCAGCTGCCAAAGTGTCACATGAAGTGGGGGAGAATCTAATGATCAGACTTAAGGGCTTTATACAAAAGGTCAAAAATACCTTTTAAATCAAAAATCAGTTTTTAACACTTGCAGTTCACTGTTCATGCTGGCAGTATCTTCACTGTTTCTCCCTGGTGTACCATTTCAAAATAACATTTCTCCAAAAAGTCAATGAAGAAAGCAGATTTCCACATAAATCTTATCCTGTTAGTCCTCTCTTTTCACAGTGATTTGAACCTTAGGTGTATTCTGAACAGCAGCATAACATTGTGTACAATAGCAGCAGAAATTACTTGGGGCTTTTGTCAGCAATATCAGAAGAGAAGGACTGGGGGAGTAGATTCATGGTATCCATAGTCTAGAGGACAAAATATGAATAACAGAAATTATCTCTACTGTGCCTGATAATAAGCAAAAACCTATGCAAAAACAAGCTCATACTTTTTTCTTTGTGATCTTTTAGTTCAGTTGGCTGTTTTAACTGCTCTCATTAAATTGCAGACCCACATGTTCTACTTTCTTATATCTTCAGAGACAAAGCCACTGTTGACCTTTTTTTGCTTTTTCTTGCTACTTTTGTCACCCTTAATTTTATAGATATCCCTGGTTCTGCATCCTTGTGTCATCATGGATTTCCCCAGCTCCAGTCACCCTGTGTGTATCTTTGTTTTTCTCTTTGAGCTTATGCTTTAACATTATTAGGTCCTCCCACTCATCAGCTTCCACACAGATATGCAGTTATATCAGGATCTAGGCTCTTCAGTGTAGTATGATTAAATCTCCATATTTAATGACAGAGTTTGGAAGTCATTCACAAGATATGTCTAATAGAGTTCGGTGGCTGTAAGTTCAAACAGGCTAATTTCCATGTTTTCTAAGCAATGATAGATGGATAAGAGATGTTTCATTATAGCTGGGCTTAGCAAATGGCTGTGGCTTGAGTAGTTTATGGCAAAAGATTTCAGTTAGGAAATGATGCAGTTTTCAGGGCACTGATTTAATTAAAAGTTCAGATAAATGGAGTGTGCTGTCCAGCTTTTAATATATATTTTCTGAGAAATTTCAGACTCATTATTGTGCATAATAAAGATTCTTCATGGAAAAAAACATGTAGAGTAAGTAGTAAATAAGCTGCATTGTCAAGAACAATAGGTATGAATGTGTAAGTCAAAATTTTGTTAGAATATTTCCATTTCAAGAGCTTTTTTTCAACAGCATCAGAACAAGGAAATTATTGCATGTATTTGCCTTCCCTGTTCCACTATCAGACTTGAAATAGTAGAAACCTGGTGCTTTGGGTAACAGGCATCAACACACTGTAGGTTACCTCGTGATAGCCTTGCCATGGCTCTCAACACTAATTTATGATTTAGAATGGTTTACCAAGCTGCCAACATTCATTCAAGCCAAATTAAACCAAAGTCATTTGGGGTTTTTGTTATTTTTTTTCATTTTTACTGCCTGCAGAATTGATGCTTCAAATAAAAAAATCGTTTTTACAATTATAAAGATGTTTTTCCATAGGGAGAGAAATACCACTTGTGAGGATAACAATTTCCCTATTCCCAGCCCCTGCCTTTCTGGTCCTAATTCTTTCTCATTACTCTGGGGAAAAATGAATGCTCTCCTTATTTTGAAAAAAAATGGTTTAATTTAACTTGGAAGGAAAATTGGGTATACAATAGGAATCCACAGAGATTATAAGGGAACAGTGCCTGACAATGTGCTTTCTATTTGGAGGAGATCTTTGCCTGTAACTAAAGGAAGAGATTAAAGGAGAGCATAATTAATGTTAGCATCTTCCATGCTACAGCATACAGTGCTCACTGTGTGCACTTGTCATTATGTAAAATTGACCTTTACAGCTCACTCAGCATGTTAGCTAACATTTTGCATATCATGAGCTGCCTAGGAAACCATATTTTACCATGGTCCTACTGTTGCCTTTTTGGCTGGTAAAAATATGAAGCAGACACAGCAGTTAAGGAAAACAGGGTATTTACTTCGGTTTTAATAGGATTCTAGGTGCACGGCTCGTCAAAGGTGAAAACATGCCAAGAACACACCTCGTGTATCGCGTATACAGTTTTTATGGACCTTGCAAATTAGCATATTTACCTAATATGCTCCAAGAAGAAACTTAGTAGATGAAGTAATTGTTCCCCTATTCTAATTACCCCCATCAAATGAGATTACAGTTCAGTTTATAAAATATGTTCTAGAGACAGAGACTTCATCCAAGGTTGGAGCTTTTAGTTTTGAGATAATATAGAGCTTTTGGCCTTCTACTGTGAATGTTTGGTCTTCCCGCTTTGCAAAACTCCCAAACTAAGTTAAATATCAGACTACAAGAATTATAGGTGTGTGGGACTAAGGTACAAAGAGTGTGTGTAAAGGGTACAAGGAAAGGGAAAGGGTATAAAATGTATAAAAGGGTATAAAAAGGATTTAAAAAGAAAAGACAAAAAATCATTAGGCATCACTACAAGCGCAGCTTGTGATAATGTGTATGTATTCTGCTATGGTTTTTATTCTTCTTCTCCTTGGCTAACAGTTCACAGAAATGTGCTTGCTGTACTCATATGTATGTGTTTGGGTTTTTTTAAGTGCCTTGCTACATGGGAGTCCTTCCTAGCATCTCAAACAGTGGATCTTCATGTGGACGAAGATTCTGAAGACAGGCCTTGAGTAATATCTCTGCTTGATCTCTGCCTTTTCCATGCATTTTCTCCCAACCAAAGTGCTTTATATGAGATCAGATACATTATTAAATTTAACTGTTAAAATCAGTGAAATGCAGGAAACCAGCTTATTGAACACTCAGGTATTCTAGTCCCGAAATACATCTTGAAATATGCTATATATTGCTTTATGTTGCTTAGCTCTGATTTTACATATTTTTATGCATTTGCATACAATTGTTTTCATAAATATTGAGTAATTTGGATATAAAGTATTTTAAAAATGTAAAAATAGCTCCATTGTAATAAAAAGTTTAATAAGTAAAGTTTGTCATTATTCTGTATCCTAGGCTTTTTTAGAAGAATTTTGGTATTTTAGCATGCTTCTTAGATTCTCTTCCTTGAGTAATTTTTTGTACTTGTAAAATTACCTCACATAGTCTTCAAGGACTAGGACTTTAGGACTATTTTAACAGATCTTGCTAGTTGCCCAATAGCAATATAGTACATGAAGATGCTAAAGATGTTCTATGAGATTAATACTGCTTTAAAGTACTGTTAATTTAGTTTGCAGTTTGCAATGTTTACGGGTGTATTAGATATCTTCAATTTGAGATTTTTAAAGGATAAAGAAAAAGTGAAAGTTCATGGAACAGACTATTTGTACAGTGGTATCATTAGTCACAGCGCTGATCCTGTCAACACAAGAACTTCCATTTGGAGTTTGCAGAGTGACACCTTCTGCTCTCGTGACTCACCCTCTTGTAATCCTTAACTTCTTCCCTCTTTAGATAGTCAGTATGGAAGAGAAAGGGTTAAGAAAATAGAAGAGGTTTGCATTAAAATGATCAGCTGAATCACTCATGCAGTATGCATTAAAGTCTTCAGTCACTGAATTATTCCACCCAAAAGATCCTCCAGTCTGCAGTTGTAGTTCCTCCAGTTGTTTTACTTGGTAGTTAAGGTCTGAGCAAGCCAGAGGCTTTATGTGGAAAGAATGAGATGCAGGAATCAGAGACAGCCTAACCAGGGCTCTGACCTTGCAGAAGAACAGGGCTTCAGCCATCACCAGCACCTTTTTTGATGGCATTTTGTCAGCTTGCTCTGGTCAGTCGCTTAAGGGCTGCAGCGGACAATTCCAGAGCACATGGCTGCTCCTCCTGGGTGGCTGTGGACCTGTCCAAGCTGGGCAAGTATTTTGTGGCTTTGATCTTAAAAAGTATGTATTGAAAGTAACGCGTGGAATACTAGCCCAACCTTTTCAGTAATGCTAGGAAGAGTGCTCTCATGCTGCCCCCATGAAGTAGTAGTGAAAGGTCCGCTTTTTTTTTTTTTTTTTGCATCTAAAAAGTGGCAATTAAGATGCTCCTGAAATCCTGCAGGAAGCATGCATCTCTCCCAGTGTGGACAACTCCCTGTGCAAAGGTGAGTCTGTCTTAGGAGGGAGGCAGTGCAGTGCTGAAGGGCTGTGCCACACAGGGTCTTCTCCAGCCATGCTGGCAGCGGATGCTTGCAGGAGGCAGGGAAGAACAACGTGGCGTGACTGGGCTTTTTTCCCACTGTACCTTCCTGATGATTTTTTTTTTAACATGAGAACTTTTATCAATGTACTTAATAGCCTTAATAGCTTTACCTGTGCTTTCTTTTCTTTTTTTTCCATCTAAACTCATAGCACTTATCATGCTGAATATCAATGAATTTGACAACTTAATATATAGGAAAAATCAATTTATTTTGTCATTTCCTAAACTAACTGCCCAATAGCTTCAGGTAACGCCTTCTGCCTGTTAAATTATGAGAACAGATGAATAACTGTTTCCTATTTGTCTTCCCTGTGACACTCAAGAATTTACAGACTGTGTTTTCCAAGTACTGCCTGGTTTCCCAGAGGAAAAACTATAGCTTAATATCATATTGTACAAAAGGCATTTCACATCTGTGCTCATTGTTTCTGCTTTCCTCCGTATTTTCTAGTTCTGCTGCAACCAGTGTTCAAAATGCAGACATACCAGAAATGCACGTTGTCATAATTATGTTTTGATTTTTGTCATCATATTCCTAATTTATTTTTTGAAGTACCACTGAATGCTGAGCTGCCATTCCACAGAACTGTCCGATAACATTAAGATCTGTCCTGAAGGTTACTGAATAATTTAATATTCATCAGTGTGTATATATAGGAGAATTGGCTTTTCCCCAGTGAGCATTTATTTGCATTTATTAATTATTGATTTAGTCTGCTGGTTTTAGTTCCAAATCTCTGTAGTGTTCAGTTCTATAAACAGGATTGCAACAGGACAGACAGCAGTAACATTCTGAATACCAGAAAAGTGAACGTTCAAGGAACTGAGTTTGAACAGGCTTACTGGAAGGATAGGAATGTTTAAGTGTAACCAAGAATTACTACCATGCTGCTAATTTAGGCACCTCTAAGGATATATAATGTCTGATTAGCTGAGGTGAGGAGTGTCAATGTGTGTTGCATTGATTTTACGTGTATATTCTGCTGGACTAGAACATTGCTTTCTGAGACATTTGGAAATTAGAAGCACCATTGAACATTCTGCATTCTTGGTAAAAAACATTCCTTATGTTCATGATTTATTTTTAATTGCGTTTCCTCTTTAGCTAGGCCATAACTTATGGAGGAAAGACTTTAGTAGTCAGTTTTATAGAGGCCTTCCTGTGACCATGTGTTTATTTTCCTGATTTTTTTGGTAGCTCTATCATCATGCAAAAATAAGGTCTATTGTTAAGTACAGTAAAACATTGTCCTTTTTGTGTCATGCAAATACTTCTGAAACTTACAATTTTAGAAAGTCTATTGCATATTTAGACTATTTTCAGAGATTTTTCTTTTATGGAGTCTCACCTTCCTTAGGCTAATGATTCGAAAGTGCTTAAACTATTTGATTACTCAAAATCAGTCCACCTCTCACTGGATTTTCATGCTGCCTCTTTGTATATCAGTGGTTCGTATCTAGGGCCTATAGACAATGCATCTCTATCTTGTTAGACTGAAAACACGTACAAATAACCTGGTACCTAACAGGGGAGATGTCACTAGAGATAATTGCTGGTAGAAAAGATAAAACAGGGATGTGGGTAAGAAATCAGTTGTTGCAGAATGGCTCCGAGAACAGGGCCACGAATCCGTGGAGGCTCTGTGCGAGCAAAGCAAAGTGTAGGCCTCACATGTACGTGATTTAAGCTGAAGGGTAGAGAGGAATTCTTTGTTTAAAGGAAGAGGGCATGTGAACTGTTCAGCCTGCACAGGTGGGTTAGCTTAGCTTCAAGGACAGAGGGAAGAAGCCAAGGCTGAAGAAGAAACATACCAGCCAGATAAGATACCCCGGGATGGGAAACAAGAGCACATCTGCATGTGGGATGTGAGAGACGTGACAGAGCTTGGTCTGCAGTCAGGCTGTTACCGTTCGCGTGATAGAAACAATGTACTCCAATTAGAAGAGTTTAGGGGCGCGTGGACACTGTTAGTTAGCCAATAGAAAATGTAGGGTAATTGACACTATGATATATAAGTGGTGTGCAACACGAATAAAGTGGAAGCTTGCTTATCACTCATATTGAGTTGGCGTGTCTTGCTTTCCCTCGCCCCCGGCAATCAGTGGCTCTAAGCACAGAATGATTTTAAAGGGTTGTCTGTTACAGACTCCATCACGTTACAACTGATCTGTGGCAAGATGCATGTCCGGAGAAAAAAGAAATAAATACAATCCCTTCTGGCCTCTGCTGCTGTCAGCCTACACCCAAATAGTGACCTTTCAAAAAGGTTTGGGCTTTATGTATCCATTTTTTTCATTTGCCTGATAGCTGCGTCTATTTATTCTAGCATCCCTAAAGTAAGGATAATGCTGGCGTAAATTAATCATGAAATCAACCTTCCAGCAGGAGCTTTGCAGGCCAGAAGGAGTATCAAGTGGTTTTCTTTCCTATGTCTAAATCATATTTTAATATCACATATTATCACTGCCCACTATTTTGGACAACAGTCACTTGCAACTTCAAGAAGAATGGATGAGAGCAGAGGTGTAGGTAATAGGCTACTCTGACATGTTTTAAATTTACTCAAAGAAAATGGCTAAATAAACTTTTTTCTAACAAATGGAGGAGCTCCTGCTGGTGACTGACTTGAGTGAGTAGAGAATGAGATTGAAAAATCTTTGTAGAAACTACCTGGACAGCAGAACATTCCTGAAGCACTGCATAGCTTTGAACCTTTTACTGGGTGGACCTATTGTTAACTGGCAGTATGTCACACAGCCATCACCTTTACTCCAGTCCTGCCATTGCTGTGGAGAGAGAGAAGCCTTATCTATGCAATCCCACAGAGGCACCTTATTGAATACAGAATGACTGAAAGAAATGCTGGCCAGCAGGATGAACCATAAACTCCTTCACAAAACCTACTGTGTTGTTTTCCAAGCTGCGCCAATGTTTGGATGTAGCCCCCGCTGTTGGTGCCACTGCCTCACTGGGAGGAGCCGAGAAGCAACAACTCACGTGAACCTGAAAGGGGCAGACACAAACTTTCAGCAGATTTGGGAGGTTTGGGGGACCAGAAATGTAAGGGTACATCCTGGTTTAGGAAAGATACATAATTAAAGAAATAAAGAACAGTATGGGGATGCCCATATCTAAAATATAATTGGAAAAATATATCAAAAACCATTGTATTCATTGTCCTACAGGCAAAAAGCCATATTTGAGGTTTAAAATTTTTTATGTAGACTGCAGCATGACAATGGGTTTTCAGCAGGAATAATTTGTTTGATAGTTGTATTGCTTAGAAGTTTTATTAAGGAATAAGCATTATTATGTCTGCATTAATATTTAACCAAGAGTTGCCAGAAAGCCATTAACTCTTAAAGCCAAACTAAGAAACTTCCTTGGAATCAAAGGAGCATTGAATATGTTACATAGGGAAGATTGGCTGTTCTTTAAATAATTGTTGTAACACTATGGCAGCATGAAGAGCAACTGGACTACCTTTTGGAATGAACTTCTTTAATCAAAAAAGTAAGTAGGTGCAATGTTACAATGTGATTTTCTTTTTTTGCAAAAGCAAAGCATCTCACCAGGCTCTTTTTGCAAATGAAAACAAATAAGATATTTATTTTTTTATTTGTACCCTGGAGTTGTGTTCATTTAAACAATAAATTAAGCTTTCACCACGAGGTAAAGAAATAGTATGTAAAATGAGAGCCGAGCAAGATGCTTGGTACGTGTACAACTATCACAAAGCTCCTCACTTCTAAGTGGAGAAACGTTTTTTCACTCAGGCACTGCATTATTTGTCTGTCAGTTTAGAAGACAAAGCCAGAGAGCTACTCTGAACATCAGGGCCTTCTGCCTACGAGCCTGTAAGAATTGCTGGGGCCCCATAAAGTTGGTACCGAGCCCTTAAGGCTGGCAGGTCTCTAAATGAGCAGCAGCTCACTGAAGTTTCAGCATTGCTACTGCTTTTTCATCTCTTTTCACTGCTTGATTCTTCAATATAGACAGCACAAGAGACCAACGTTTCTATCCAATAAAAGGAAAAGAGGGAAATTTATGAGGGTCGTTTTCAACCTAAAAAATATTATGTGAGTCTATGAAATGGAGTGGAAATTAAGAGTGATTATATTATTAACAGAAAAACTATGACAAGAATTCAGTACATCCTCTCCTACTTTCGTCCACCAGCAATACCTTCTACAATAAACAAAACAACCTGGCAGATACTCAGGTGACATAAAAGCAAAGCTAAAGCAGGGTTAGAGAAAGATTTGTAATTTGGTTCAAGAGAAAATACCTAAATGAGAAAAGCTCTCTGGAGATTATGCATTAATTCACTGACAGGACAGGACAAATTTTGTAAGTGAATTAATTGTGACAGCTTAACATAGTAAAGTTTATTGTTCAATATTTATTGATGCATCCCAGATATTCCTTTATTCCTATGATTGCACCTGTTTTGTTACAATGTGATTGTAGGAGAGAACATTAATGGAGAAATACATTTGCTGCTAAAGCAGAAAAATCAACTAATTTATAATCTTCTGTGATGGTGATTGTACACTGTGACATGCAATTATTAAAAGAATTTTAAAATATTATACAAATACATTTGTGCCTCATTTTTTCACATATGGGTACAGCAAATGAAGAAATACACTTCTGCTAACGGCTGAACCTAGAACCTTTTATTTCTATTAGCCTTTTCTTCATGTGTGATTTTTTGCTGAAGCAGAGAGACTCTCAGTAAAGATGATCATCAACCCTATCCAGAATATCTAATGCAGAATGGCAGTACTGGGTCAACCTGGCAAGTCTCAGCCAGATTCTTATAACCAAAGTGAGAAAACCCATGCCCTATCTGGTTAAAATGCAGAGACACCATTAGAAGACATTCCCTAGCATTTTTTACCTTTTTCTTTCCCTTTCCATAAAGGCTGTAAAGCCACTTTTGACCTTGGTTCCTGCTCACACACTTTGCATCTTTGCCTGGGTTTAATAAGGACTTTTACAGCCACGCTAGGACAGGATACAGAGTCCACTGACTGAGGAGGTGGCAAAGAGCAGGGTGTGGAGCGCTGGGAGCCAGGCATACACTGGGCAAAGGTAACTCCCTTTCTCTTGGCTACTCCTGTGCTGAGAGAGATGCCAATGAGCAAAAGAAAGTAGTGTACCTTTTCCTCTTAGATTCTGGGAGTGGTACAACAGTAACTGGCATCTGTTACTTGGATTGTAACCTATACATAGATTTCAGAATATAGAAAATCAAAAAATAGGATGGAAGGAAAAAATACGTTGGATACAATTAGAAGGATATTTGTTTTCATGGTATAAATTATATTTAGCTTAGTTTTTAACCCTTAACATTTGTGTTCCTACATTATATGGCTTACTATGTACACCAAATGTGTGTGTGTGTGTGTGTGTGTGTGCGTGTGCGTGTGTGTGTGTGTGAAATTTGTGAGGGTTGCCATAGGAATTCTGGCTTCAATGCTTGGAAAGTCGTCTGCAATTTGACAAAGCTCATCAATGCTATTTCTATATATGTTTGTTTTCCCTTAGAAGCATTTGTATCCTGGATGACCTATATGGAAAAGAAAATATTATTTCATCTCTGCTTTGTAATATGTCTTCTTGTTGTGGTTTGACTGTGGCCAAATGCCAGGTACTCACAAATTAATACTCCCAGGCCTTATGACTTGAGATGAGGAAAATTGGGAGGAAAAGATGAACTAGGGCAGAAAACAGGCTAAAAATTTTTATTTGTTAGCAGAATTAGAGAAGTAAATGAGAAATGAAATAAAACTTTCAAAGACACCATTTCTCCCCTCCCTCCCCTCCCTCCCTCTCTCCCAACAGTTGCACAAGGGAACAAGGCATTGGGGGGGAGGGGGAGGGTGGGCGAGGGTGGTAGGTCAGTTCATCACTGAAATGTTTTATCACTGTTCAGGGGAGAGGAGGTTTTTTTTTTTCTGTTCAGTTGCAGGTCCTAAATCTTACAAGTGGCAGTCCGCCTGACTCTTCCACACGAGCTTCTTTCATGGTCAGACAGTTTTTCCCTAAACTGCTGCAGCGTGGGGTTTTTAATTTATGGATTAGACTTTTGAGTTGGCTGGTTTATTTTGGGAATAAGGCTTTTTTTTATTTTTTGTTGAACTACAGTCTTTCTTAGGCATCAGCGTGGGCACTTAATTCAGTCTGTAAAAGTTTGGTTTTTTACTGAGATTCCCACTGGGCTACGGCCTCCTCCAGGCATCCATCTGCTCCGGTATAGGGCTGTGCATGGATTTTAACATTCCCCATGGACTCCATGGACTGCAGGGGGACATCCCGTTTCACCAGGGTCGTCACTACGGCCAGCAGAAGATTCTTGGCTCCGGTGTTTGGAGCTTCCCCTCCCCCACCTTCTCCACTGACCTTGGTGTCTGCATTGTTGTTGTTTTCCCTCACATATTCTCACTGCCTCCTCCTTCTCCTCCGGCCAAAAGAAGTGTGCGCCCCTCCCCCCACCTTGGTCTCTTCTTAAATATGTTTTCACAGAGGCGTAACCAACATCTCTAATTGGCTCAGCCTTGGCCAGCAGCATGTCCATCATTTTCAGCGCCATCAGGGATTGGCTCTGTTGGACATGGTGAAGGCTTCGAGAAGCTGCACACAGGAACCATTCTGTGGGCTCCCGCCGCCCCCCCCCCCCAGCAAAAACTGGGCCAAGCAAAACCAACACACTTCTCATTTATCAAAAATATTTATTGAGAACAAATAAACTGCAAGGTTTTGAAGATTTTCCTTTGGAGTCTCTCTCCAATGGCATGGATCCAGATGTTAGATTGTTCTAATTCATTTTTGGTACAGCTATTTTATTAATTTATTAGAATGAATTTTAATTTTTAAAAAAGTAAGATCAGTTCAAAGCAGAAATGAGTGTCTGAGTAATTCTAAGCATGCAAATGTATTTATATGGTACCTCTCAGGTTTTTTGCTTTATTCATTCATTCTAGGATACATGAACATTCCTGATATGATTGCTGACCACACCATCACCATGCTGTGACCCAAAATCCATGAAAATGAATGAAAAAACCAAAGACTATTCTGCTGTTTTAATACAAAGTCTCCCAACTAAGTAACATTCAAATTATTAATAGTATTTGGGGAAAATTTGCTGATTAAAAAGAAACAGGAGCAGAAGAGTATAATCAGTATCTTGACTTACTCCTATATTTGGTAGTGACCACAGTCTTTCTGCCATCTTTTTCTAAAAGGTTAGAGGTTGAATTTTGGGGGGAGGGGGCAGCATATTCCATTGCCTCATTTAAATTATCTCAGCTGCTCTTAAGCAGCGGCAACGTGTTTAGAAGGGAAGCAATAAAGTCTTAATTATAGAGCAGTGTAACAGCTACAAATGCATATTCTACTGGTATATGTTCTTCAGAAGAATGTAATCAATTCACACTGTTTTTGAATGATGTTTCGCATTGGGATCTTATAAACAGATTTTAAAATAGCCAGTTTATAAATCTCTATAATTATGAGAGCTTCTCTTTTTTGCCAGTTAATCCTAAAAGAAAAGGTGAACTCTGGAGGTGCAGCAGCTTTGATTTTGAACCCCCTACTGAAGTAAAAGAATGCTAAGAATTTGAAAGTGGGTTTGGGGGTTTTTAAGAAAAATGTACAGCCATTAAACAACATACACAACAACTAAATGTGGTATGTCAGAGATGAACTTAAAATGGTGTTTCTGTACTGCCAGATCACCATTACTTTGCTTATATAGTGAACAGGGACACATTGTTTTGGATTTCAGTAAGAAAACAAAAAAAACAGAGTTGATAGAATTCAGCGTTTTCAGAATTTGTTTTGTTCTGTATTATTTAACTAGTAGCCAGTGGCTTCTGATCCACACTGTGAGGTCCTGTTGAAAGCTCAGATCTCTTGTGAATTGTAATATAATCTTGGGTTTTAAACATGCCACCAACTGAGGCTGATAATGTACTGTCAATGAAAAACTTAACTAAAGTTTCCTTACAACAGATTTTGAGAAAAGCTGCGAATCCCTTACCATGGACACAGAACTATAGTATATCCAGAGTATATTTCATTCTTTGGGGTGAACATTGAAGAAGCTGGGATCAATGGATAAATCACACTTGTAACAGCTCTATTTCAGTATCTACAGTAACGTAGTTAATGTTGTCTAGTGAGAAAAGGGCAAATTTTAAAGGATCCTGAGTAAAGTCCAAGGAAGTTCCATCAGCTCGCTGCTCAACCCTTTTGCAGAGACATGTCCAGTGAATGCAGGGGCTGAACATTGGTGAACATGGAACAGTTCTACTCACAAGCCGGTGGCACAAAAGTGCCATTGAACCAACTTTTGGTTGCTGAGCAGAGCTCCATTTTGGATTGTAAGTCCCTCTCTCCTTTGCCATTGGCCAGCAAACTTGAGCACAGCTGTCAAAAAGCTGATCAACAAGCTTAGATTTTCCATATTTGCTACATATAAGTGTCATTTGATGTGGGAAGAGCTTCTCATCTTGGACTCCCATGTCAAAACTTCTGATGAGGCTCCCTGTCCATCTTATTCAACACTTCCTTGCAAGGATATGTTCATAAGTATATTAATGACCAGGGAAAAGATGTGCCTATTTGGGGAATGGTGTATATTTCTAAACCATTAATTATTGTTCCAAAGTGAACAGCATTGGAACAAACTATAAATTGTTCTGCCTTATCTCTGGAAGTTGCTTAGGACACGGTGATATCCCCACCCTGTGGCAGAGGGCAAGAAAAGCTTCTCACTTTGCTAAGTCTTCAACAAAATACACATAGTAGGAAAGAGAAAGACTGTCAGGTCTCTTGGCATTTTTTGTTTCTGAAGTTTTATCATGTACTTCTGCAGCATATGGGTATCACTAATTACATTTTCTGAGCAGATGTGCAAGCGATGGATTGATATGCCAAGGCTGGTAAATGTCCAATGAGGAGGCGACTGGTGTGCCCATGACAGATTTTGTAAATGAGACATTTACGGAAATGACAAACGTAAAATATTTCATTTTAATATATTACTCCTGAGGTTAAAAGAAGCCCAAGTCCATTGTCAGTAGGAAAAAGCATGTAACATGTCTCCAATTCCATTTTTAGAAAAAAATTTTGTTTCAAAATCTGTTTGGAATATGTTGGGATTTTTCAGCTTCTTTGCCTCTCCCATTTTCTATTTACTGTTGTAAAAGAAAGGTCAATAAGATGGTATTTGGAAGGAAAAAAGAAGGTTAAATTCCTCTCTCACATGAAAATAAGATTTTTAAAAAAAATTTTTAATGTTAAAATAGTCAACTGATAAGACTAATGAGAATCTGTACACAATACATCTGAGCAAAAGAGCAAACCTGAAACTAATGTTGTTGCTCCTTGATGCAAGCTCCTTGATGCAGTATGTGAGGCAGATTTGACTGACCATTCAGACGTGATCAATGGCACAGCAGCTAAAGCTGCTGAATGTGTACTCAAAGCACAGCAAAAGCCTTATGCATTCTGTCCTTAGGAAATACACAGTTCTGTTGTCCTACTTCAATATTGAACTGTTAAGAAAAGTCACTTTGGTGGTGACAAAATGGTATTTTTCTCCAAATGCTACAGCCATTTTGTAAATAAGTACTTCTGACTATGTAACTCCCTTGGTGAGATCTAGATATGTTCCCAGTTGGCTGACTCTAGGGGGTCTTCTTTTGTTTCCTTCATTTTGTTTATAGACAGAGCTGAAGGAGATTTGAGAAGTTTGTCTATTCTCTGTAGAAAAAGAACTAAAGAGGAAGAGTATTTTGCCTCTCAACGTGATTCAGAGTTGTCACCCTTTTATTTCCCCCTGTTAAGTCTCTTCATTATTATTCACATATCTCAAATCTTTGTATTCACCTTCTCCAATTTTCAGGTGCTTTTCCTTCATAGTTAATTTCTTTCTTCATTTCCCTCTGACACCATGTAATATTTATTACATCAGTGCTAAAGCTGCATGAATAATTTATCAACTATTTTGCTTCTTTTCCTATTCAAGTATGGCCCATAATAATTCACTTGAAATATTCATTATTTGAAATGTGTTACTGAATATTTTTTGCAAATAATTCTTGGTCTGTGTGTTGTTCAGAGGTGCGACCAAAAACCCAAGTGGCAAAACCTCAGCTCTCATCCAACCATCTGGAAGATGGAAGCTCTTCTTCTTACCTGGTGTTTGGTGCACTTGCTGAAAATATACCCACTTGCAACTGGCTTCTTGAAAATACTTCTCAAAGTTCACTTCACAAGTTCTGATATAAAAGAAAATACCCACCAAATAAGTGGATATTTTTTAGACTACTTGGAAAGGAAGAACACGAGAGTCAATGGGCTGTCATGCTCTCTTCATCCAGTTACTGCCTTTGCTCCTCAGCACCACCAAACAGCATAGGTTACAAGTGACACGTTCCTTAAAAGTGAAATGTTATATGTATGATTTACATTCTTCTCTGTGAGAATGGTGAGGGACTGCAACAGGCTGCCCAAAGAAGTTGTGGATGCCCCATTCCTGGAAGTGTTCCAGGCCAGGTTGGATGGGACCTGGTCTAGTGGAAGGTTTCCCTGCCCTTAAAGATGATCTTTAAGGTCCCTTGCAATCCAAACCATTCTATGGTTCTATGATTCTACATACCCAGAAATAACTCTGATTCTAAGAGCAATAGCAATGCTGGGGTTTCCCTTGCAGCACTGATCCTGGAGTGCAGACATGCAAACCAGAGGCTTCGCTTATATTCAGCCATATCTTTTTCAGCCACCAGTGGGAGCCAGGGTGTGCTGACCTCTCTCTGTTTGCACGGATGAGGGATACCACACTTTGAGGAGTGAGGGGCTGAGCTTTCAGGAGTTTTAAATCTGGCGGGATTAGGAGGTCACATTTTTACACTTTATAAACAGGTGGCAGTACTTTCTTGGCTACTTTGTCTTCTTAATGGAAAATCTGGTGCCAGAAATAAAAAAGTTACAAGTTTTAGTAGTAGCATGGTTATTTGTTTCCAGGCATTTGTGTAAGCATCTATGCAAACACTGCAATCCTTAGATTATCAGCTTTCAAGGCCCAGGTGTGTTTCAGTTTTGTTGAGAAAGCATGAACACAGAAGTTTCTGCCCTGAAGCTGAAATTCCCACTTGCTGCTACAGTGGAATTAATATTTACTTCTGCACAGGTATTTTTAGTATGTCCTAGAGTGCAGGCTATTTGTGTTTGTAGCAGGAGCAGGTACACATTGTAAACACAGGGCTAGGCCCCATAAAAGTGTAATCTGTAAACTGCACTAAAGCGGTTTGCAAAATACTGTGAGATACAAAGTTAGTTCTCAGTGACATTTCTCTTGCAGTGAGAAGGCTCTTTTAAATTTAATTGCAAATTAAAAGTTCAATAATTTACTGCTTAATATTCGCAATTTTGCACTAAATGAACGTTAAGTGATACAATGGCTGCGGACGTCCCTGATCAAATTGTAAAAGCAGGGATGGGGGTAATGTTTCAAAGCATCAGGGCTCGGTCTGTACTTAGGTCAGTTTTCCACCTCCTCCTTTTATTAGCAATGCTAAGCTGAGAGTGCTGACCCTCAGGGTTTGCTCCTCTTGAGCAACAAAATTGGAGGTGAAATGAGTGTGGCAATCAGCTGCAGTCTGTGAGAGCTGCCAGCTGTACCTGTGCTTTGCAGAGGCTCTGGGAGCGTGTCCAGGGTGGCAGGGAGAGAAACACTGAGAGGGAAAGACAACACGTACCTAAGGGAGCTGTGCTTTGAAGAGGACCAAGTGAAGGTACTATATTACACACCGAAGCAAACAAGTGCGACTTACTTAGAAGACAGAGGAAAACAAATATATTTTTTCTTCTGAAGTCCTGGTAAAACCTTGATACTTAGAAATATAAATACAAGGAAGACCACAAAATAGACAAATGGTACTGAGAAGCAGTCTCTTAATCATTGACTATAAAGCTGTGACTTTTTGGAATCATGCCTTCCTTTTCTGTTAGGCTGTGCTGTCACACACCATGACCAGATTCTGTGGATGAAGGTGTATCCTGTAATTAATTATTACTTAGTGTTTTTCTGACTTACCCCTGAAGTTGATTTTTACAAACTGCAAATTGACAGAATCTGACTTGCACTCAGTACAACTGAAAGTGGAAAAGATCAGAAGAATTCACTTAACAAATGTAAATGATAAAATAAAATGTCACATTTTATTACTTACTTCCATTCCATCTGTCTGAACAATTTTAAATGCCAAATTTATAGAAGTGCCAGCAGGCCATGTCTTTCAGGGATGCTTGCACATGGCTGCACTCGCTTTTAGCATTTCCTTTCTATTAAGAGGATAATTTGGTGGCATGGTAAATTCCTAGAAGGGTGCAAGAGCAGGTGTTTGTGGTCGGATGCTCAAACTCCTGCCCCTGTGCCAGTCCCTGGGAAGTGCACTGGGAATCACCACCTCCTGACTTCCCTCTCCCCAGCTCACATGATCTGTTTTCATGCTATTGCCCTAGTAGAGAAGCTGCATCATAGTTTCCATGCAGCTTTTGAAAGTCACCATTACTCACTTCCATGCTGCTTGCTAGTAAGACACTACAAGAACATATCTGTTACTGTGGGCTTTCTATCACTCACAGTTTTCTCTGCTTTACCTACCAAATATTGAGGCTTGGGAAAATTTCGGATTATGTTTAAAGTATTTCTATTTCCATCAGTGAGGCAGAGGAATGGTGGTCGTGGTTAAGTACCAGGTTGTAGTCCTTTCTTAGTTCCAGTGAACAGCTCCCACCAGGCTGCTCCTATTTTGTTCAGGTTTTTGCTGGGGACAATACCTGCCTCGCTTGCCAAGGCTGTCTGACCAGCCAGACATGCTGGGCCCATCCCATCTTCCTCACCAAAGGAAGTGAATCCACATCAGCCTAGAAGTCCCTCAAAGATGGTGTGTTTTAAAACTCACTTCAAACTCAGAGCATCTCTGATGCACTTTTTCTTCAAAAATACTGGGAAAAAAATGAACAGGAAAAGAATTCCCAGAGGAAATGACAGTAGGGAAAAAAAGATTGGGAAATGGAGCACAAGGAAGTATAATAAAAAATGTAGAGAGTTGCAGTGGTTAATGGCATGGACTTCACAAGATGGTGATAAGTGAAGACACTTTATTGCAAAAATCCAGGGTTCCTAAACCATGAATTTGTTGAGTTTACATTCTTGTGAGGTACAACAAATGTGTTTAACCAACCACCATAAACCACAATAGGAACACGCATCAGGTGTAACCAACCACCAACCCCATGGTGTGAGCACTTACTGGTTCTAACAATTGTTTTCCAATTATGTAACTTTTTTTTTACCTCTAGTTTGGCTGAGTCGTTCCCAGAATGCTTTCTGGTTAGCCAAAGTAACAGAAGTGAGCAAGGATTTTACAAGGGCAACAAGGCCCTCATTTTGTAAGGTCTTTCTGCTCTGCAACAGAGAATCTCCAATGAAAGAGTAGAGAAAAGAAGAGATAAAAAGAGACAATGAATAAATAAGTAAATAGTACATACTACACATCCAACTCCTGCTCTCTGTGCATGCTCAGTGGCACTCCAGCTCTGATACACAGAACTGGCACTGCACAGGGAGGAGAGGGGGTTTTTTTCCTTGAAAAAATCTGGCTGACTTTCAAGGGGACAATGGTACTATACAGGACAATCTCTTACTGCCCCAGTATTAATGCAAGTAAGGTATGAACCAATGAGCTGCCAGGAGTACTTCTGTTGCCACATCCACCCCATGAAACAATATTCTCATTCCATTCTTCACCCTTTGCCATTTTCATGGTTTAACCCCAGATGGCAACTAGGCTTTCTGTAAGGCTTGTCTTCCTTTAGTTCTGGTGGCTCCTGCTACAGTAATTTCATAAAATGCAATACAACGATTTAAAGCTATTTCCATTACAATGTCTGCTCCCAGTTCTTTTGGACTAGACCATCATGTTTAACATTGCAATGAACTCCTGCTCTTACTCCTGCTCTGGCTTGGACTCATCCAGGGACTGGAGTCCCTCAGAATTGTACCTGCTCCAAGTGGAGCCATTTCTGTGAGCCACAGTCTCTTCAGGAGCACACCTGCTGCTGAAGATGGATTTATCCACAGTCACAGTGGCTCTGAGGGGCAGCTGTTCCAGCGTGGCCCTGACCATGGGCCTCAGTGCCCTGAGTTATAGCTGCTCCAGCATGGCCTCACCCACAGCCCTCTCAGAATGCAAACCTGTCCAACAGGGCCTTGCCCTGGCTGCACTCCCTGCATGGAGTTCCTGCTCTACTGTGGGTTTATCCATGGCCACATGCTTTGAGGTGCTCCAGCACAGCCTCATGAACAGCCACTGGTGCTTCAATGTGCCCCTGCTGCAGCATGAACACGTCCCTGGGCCCTGAGGCCTTCAGGGCTGCATCTGCTGCGGCACTGGCACAGCCACGGCCACAGACACTTCAGGATGTACCTGCTCTGATGTGGACTTTTTCAGATGTACCTGTTCCACCATGGACTCACCCACAGGTCACAATCCCTCTGGCTCAAGTTCACACTGGAGTCCAGCATGTCCAGTCCAGCAGCAGCGGTGCCCCGGCTGTGTGCCAGCCCAGGCCATTGCAAGTGCCAGGGTCAGAACACCCCAGAGCAAGGGATCAGCAGCTCAGGCTGCAGCCAAAGCAAAAAGCAGCCACTAAGGAGCTCTAGGCTCTAAGGCACAGTGAGGCGAGAGAGCCACATGGCAAGCACAGAAGCCTGCCAATTAATAGCCAAACAGCAACAACAGCTATAAATTCCATCTAGCACATTGCAATCAGACCTGTTATTATTTCAAACCCTTTGAGTACTACAATAAGCACCAAAGAAGGCCGTCATAGTTTTGCCCCAGATGGCAACCAAGCACCCCACAGATACTCATTCACTACTTCCTGGTGGATGGGGGAGAGAATCAGAAGAGTAAAAGTGAGAAAACTCATGGGTTGAGATAAAGACAGTTTTATAAATAAAGCAAAAGCCACCCATACAGGCAAGTAAAGCAAAACAATGAATTCATTCAGAACCTCCCATGGACAGGCAGGTGTTCAGCCATCTCCAGGTAAGCAGTGCTCCATCACGCATAATAGTGACTTGGGAAGACAAAACATCAGGACTCTAAATGTGCCCCCTCCTTCTTCTTCCTCCAGCTTTATGTGCTGAGCATGACTCCATATGGTCTGGGAAATCCCTTGGGTCAGTTGGGGTCAGCTGTCCTGCCTGTGTCGCTTCCCAACTCCTTGTGTACCCGCAGCCTCCTCACTTGTGGGGTAGTTGAGGAACAGAAAGGTCCTTGATGCAGCGTAAGCGCTGCTCAGCAATAGCTAAAACATCCCTGTGCTATCAACATTGTTTTCAGCACAAATCTAAAACGCAGCCCCAGAGCAGCTACTGTGAAGAAAATCAACTCTACCCCACCCAAAACCAGCACAGCTGTCCTGCATGTAATTCCCTTTGAGAAGTTCACAACTTGTCAAATCCTGTAAAAAACCCAGCCATGTTTCAGACTGGAGAACAGACAGTTCCCTCTACACACACACACACACACACACATGTATTGCAGATGGAAAGACCTCAAAAGGTGCAAAATTTCAGCCCACAGATCCTTAGCAATTACTGAAAAAAAGGTTCTCTTCTTGTATTGCAAATAATCAGCTACTTAGAAATATAGGCAGTAAGTTTTTATGTGGTCTTCCAGGGAAATTTAAATTGCATTTTGAAGTTGAAATTTGCACTTATTTACAAGTGTTCATAATACCTGGCTTTAAAAAAAAAGTGTTACTTCAGCTCTTTTTAGGTGCATGTGTGGAGATAGGCATAATTGTGAAGGCATAACCAAAGCTATTTATTCCTCTTGGGACTTAATTTTCTATATTGAATTAATTAGAGTTGGACTTCCCAATTGCTAGAAGTTAAACTTTCATATGTGTGAACTGGAAAGCAACATGGTAAATTGCCTTGGCTGACTTTGAGGAACATAATGTATTTTTTAACCTTTCATTTAAAAGCTGGCAGTACAATGGTAATGGTCAGAAGACAAGATGCCAAGCATTTTTCCAGTTAAGGATCATTTAAAAAGATATACCAGAAAATATGCATACTGGAGCCAAACATGTCACATATTTTAGCAACCATTAAGCACAGTTTTGCTGGAAGAAGGCACTGAATTTAATAAATACTCCATCTTTCCATACTAAGTGTTTGTAAAGACCTTGGTTGTTTTTTTTTTTTTTGGTTTTTTTTTGGTTTTTTTTTTTGTTTAAACTTTTATCTTGATGCTTGATCTCTGCACATAATACCAGAACTATGTAGATTATTTGGGGAGGCAACTCAAGTATTAGGATTTGGATGTGAAAACTTTGCTGACTCAGGGCCACTATTAGTTTTGCATCCTGCCAATGAGTAAAGTATGGATTAGACTTGCAGAAATACCCCCAAGTGTACTCATGCCTTGGGGAGGATTTAAATCAGACTGATTGTTCCAATTAGCCCCCAATCTGGTGAGAAGTCACACTAGTAATTTGCATCTTCATAAAAGAATTAGCAGAGATGTTGATTTGAAGTTCAATTATCCATGTGCATGTTTAAAGCAGAAAATTGGAAATGCATTGTGCTGTTTGCACAGCTGCAGAGAGCTGAATACATGGGATATTTGCAGGTTTGCTACTGAACTTTCCATGCACCCAGGGAAACAGGGCTGTTGGGAAGTCTGCAGAAGACCTAAAACCATGGGCAGGCACTAAAGAGAAATGAAGCTCTAAAGAAAGTTTATAACTACATTTGTGGACATGGAGGATAAATTCAACAGACCACTTAAATGTTACGAGGCGCCAGCTGTTGCTCTATAGCTAAGACTGAATTGAGCTTTGAATTTAAATCAGGGTCTCAAGTTCATTATTTCTGTGGATGATGTGGTTTACTTTTTTACCCTGTCTCAAAATTTACAGTACTTGCTCCTTGAGAATATGATAGATTTCCTACTAAAGAGAAAGTAAATCAAGCAGTTAAGGATCAAAATTAAATCGTAAAATAGGTCGCTTCTGAATTTAGGTTTTATTCAGAATACTACTGATTTTTTCACATTGTTATCACTGTTAAAATTCAGTTATGTAAGACAAAAATAGCTGAAAAACACTATGAAAATAATTAATCAATGTTTATAAAATGTTTATACAATTACTGTGATCAACAGCTCATTTATATTTACAGGGGTTATTACAACATCAAAGTTTATGCAGCCTATTACCCTCCATGCCAGCACAGCCATTCATTGCCACCATCCTCCAGGTTCCAGCTTTCCCGTCTCCACTACTTCCACTCAGAGGATGGCAAGAAACACCTTGGCCCAGCCATTCTGGCCCTGTCCCGCTTGTGAGCTCCTGCCCCCGTGGCTGCTCAGGTGTGAGTGACTGGGCACAGCTCTGTCACACTCCCTGCACTTTCCCCCGAGGGCTGGCACTGGATGGTGGCTGGCAGTTTGGCACTTTAAGCCTTGTCCTATGGACCTGCCTCAGCCCTCCATGAGGAGCCTAATAGTCCTAGGGGAAGCCTGGAGCTGCAGCTCCCACCTGTCACCACCTGTGGCTCTGGTAGCAAAGAGATTTCTTGAAAAAGTACCTGAAAAATGCACCGATGTTGGCCTGCTCTCCTCAGTGTGAGAGATTCCACAGCTGAATGGGGCTTTAGAGAAACCACACAGACTAGATGATCCTCCAGGAAACAGGATGCACTGTGAGAAAAACTGATATTATAAAGATTGGCCCAGGTAAACTGCAGCTACAGCTGTCTATGCAAGGCACTTGATATATGCATTACTTTATGTCCTTCATCCTTACATAAGTGATATAATATTTCATGGATCACTCCACTGCTCACTGCCACTGTGCCACATGTTGGCTGCTGGTCATTTTTGCAGAGAACAGGAGGGATTGCTTCAAAAGAGACAGGCATGACACACAATATTTATCTATGAGGGAGAAAGATGTTTTAATATGACTTTTATATTTATTGCTAAGGACTAATCAAAGTTTGTCATGGTTTGACCCTGGCCAAATGCCAGGCACCCACAAGATCTACTCACTCACTCTCCCCTGCCACAGCTGGGCAGAGGAGAGAAAAATAATTAACATACCCAGGGCTCATGAGTTGAGATAAGCAACCAGGAGAAGACTCACTCAGGGCAAAACAGGCTGAACTTAAAGTTACAAAGTGATTTATTGCTAACAGAGTCAGAGGAGTAAATCAGAAGTGAACTAAAACCTTCAAAAACGCCGTTTCTCCGCTCACCCCCATCTCTCCTTCCCAGCAGCTGCACAGGGGGCAAGGCATGGAAGAGGAGGATGGTAGGTCAGTTCATCACCAACATCTTTTTCCATTGCTCAGGGGAGAGGAGTATTTTCTTCTGCATAGCCATGGGTTCCAATCTCACAAGCAGCAGCCCACCCGAACCTGCTGCAATGTGAGCTCCCCCCACAGGCAAACAGTCTTCCCAAAACTGCTGCAGCGTGGGACTCTCGTCAACGGGTTACAGACCTCCAAGGCCAGGCTGTTCCATCTCGGGAGCAAGGCTTTTTCTCTTTACTGGGACTTCTGCTGGACCACAGTCTCTCTCAGGCACCTACCCACTCCAGTGTGGGGCACTTAGTTCAATCCCAGGTGCAAAGCCTCTCTCTCCACTGGGACTCCTGCTGGACCACAGCCTCCTCCAGGCATCCACCCGCTCCGGTGTGAGGTACCTCCCCACGGGCTGCGAGTGGATCTCAGCATCCCCCATGGGCCCCATGGGCTGCACAGGGACAACCTGCTTCACCATGGTCATCATCATGGCCTGCAGAGGAACTCAGTTCCAGTGCCTGGAGCTTCCCCTCCCCCACCTTCTCCACTGACCTTGGCATCTGCATGTTGTTTTGCCTCACATACTCTCACCTCCTCCTCCTCCTCCTTTGGCTAAAAAGAAGTGTGTGCACCCATTGTTTTGATTTCTTCTTAAATATGTTATCACAGAGGCGTAACCAACATCTCTAATTGGCTCAGCCTTGGAAAGCAGCATGTCCATCATCTTCAGAGCCATCAAAGATAGGCTCTGCTGGACATGGTGAAAGCTTCAAGAAGCTTCATACAGAAGCCATCTTTGTGCCCCAACCCCCACCCCCCCACTAGCAAAAACTGGGCCAAGCAAAACCAACACAAAGTTCCAGCTTGGCATCCGAAGATCAGCATTTCTAATTCCCTGACTGCCTATCTCTTAATCAAAGCACCATCTTAACCTTAAGGATTCTGCAGCTTGTGGCATTTGTTATGGGAAGGTACTTCCTTGAAAACCCAAGAGAAACAGAGAGCTGATCACAAGAAAAAAAAATATTACACTTGTCATGTTATCAAAATTAAATGACTGCCTTTGAACGTATTACTATTCCTATAGCAAAGACAATTACAAAGGGAAATACAAGTGAGGAAGATTTTTTTAAATGCAGTTAGGAAGGAAGGAAATTTCATGTATGAATATACACGGTGTTCTCTACAATTACGTGCATTGATGAATCTTTGCCAAAAGGAACAGTATACCTTAAGCTTACGACTGTACATGTAATTAACCACATCAAAATGATAACCCACAGGAATTCAATAGTTTGACCCAAAACATCACCTCCTTGCATATTGTGGCAAACTATATGATATACAAAAAGCTTAAAATGTTACAGAGTCAGACTGCTCAGTTCACATAGTGTTCAGATAGATATCTGTGTCTTCTCAAATAAAAAAACCCAATGGAAGAGATAACAATATATTTATCTTATTAAAATATTACTGATTCTCAAAGAACTAAGTTTGGGGGTAATCAGATTTACTGCAGTTTATTACTTTTTATGAAGGGATTATTGGAAAAGCATCAGATCCTGATGCAGTCAAAACCCCTGAGTAAACTGCTAATCAATATAAAAATTGATCCAGTCTCTTTCCACAAGTGTAAATGAAGCAAATGTAAATGTTATATGACTTAAACTAAAACACCCCAAAATTTTAACATTATACCTGATTTCTGGCTACTGCTAAACAGCTCTAGCCTTGAAAACACACTTCCACTAAGTGCATCACTGTCTCGATATGCTGCTTTTCAGTGATTCACGTTCTTGTACTCTACGCAATCATTTATTTCTATTTAGAACTGCAATGCCTTTTCTCTGTATTATAATTTCTTTAATATTCCACACTGTTTACACTACTATTGAAAAAATAAAAAAAGAAGAAGCTTTCCATAGTTTTTAATATTAGAAGGAATTCTGTCTGGCAAAGAAAACAACATGGAAGAAATTGAAGTGCATTACATTATGTCCTATTATGATTCATGTTATTTTCCTTAGCTATTTATGATCCACACACTATTTTCTGTCTACACAAATCATGTTTGTCAAACTTACAATATTATTGCCCTGTAACAAAGAGACTTCACCTTGTGTTTTATTACTAACAAAACCCACTTTGACAAAACAGCTTAAACCACGGGTCTGTTTTAATAAAGAGTTTGTATATTTAGTCAGGCAGAAAGCAGAAACAATGCTGCATTCATGATTTGCTCACTTCCAATCAGGACAGTTTAAACTGTAAATAATGCTGAACATCAGAATAAGGCCTCAGTGGTAAAAGCATCAGAGAATAAAGATTTTTGTCCCAAAATGAGCACATCAGGGAATGACAGCTACAAAGATCCTAGTTCTAAGTTCAGAAACTTCAGCTTGCAATGTCATCAGAAACTTTTCTGAACCATGCTTATTCACAGCTGAAGCTGATTTCTGCAATAGAGTATTTTAGATCTTCCCAATAAAATGTCTAATGAACACTGTGGGGGCCACTATTCCTGCTGAAACAACAACTTCTTCTTCAGCAGTGCCAGTGCCAAGAGTGCTCCAAGCCCCGAGGAGCAGTTGCAGGGTGTCCATTGAGTGGCAGACCAAGGGGACAGCGGATGGGTGACAGCTTGAGTGACAGCACATGTCTGCTTTCAAACCCAGCAGGTGCAAGGAGGAGGCAGAGGAAATCACTGGGGTAGAAAAATTAGCTCCCAGAAGCACACAATGACATTCTAGAATTAAAAATAAGTTTGTTGCAATACCCGCATGCACAGAAGGTGTACTGTGGACAGTTACAAGTTGTTATGAGCAGTACACAGTACTTACAAATGTCAGCAATTACCATTAAAATAAATACTCATTAATATGTTGGAAATAGCTGTAAAAATAGTGCAAGGTGCATGACTGGGTGAGGATAATTTTCCCATATCATTGCTAGCATATAAAGCTATTTCTACTCTCAGTCCCCTTAAAAAACAAACTGTTTTCTAAATCCTGAAGGGGAAAAGGAAAAAAAAAAATTCTTCAGTTGGCAGCAATCCAGTAGCAGAGAGAATTTATTGACACTGTATCAACACAAACAAAACCTCTGCATGCTCTGTTTGGTTCCCCATCCACCAGGCTGTTTCAGGGAGGTGATGTGTGGAGGAAAATTACACAGTTTAATTGGATATTATTATCGATAAACTACTAGGTACACCCTGAGGTGTTTTGTAGTAACCTTAAAAGCATCTGCAGAAAAGAGCATGAAGAACATCATTGTTTATTTATTTACTATTAGGAAATTAGGAAATTTTAAATCTTGTTTTTATTTGCAAGTTATCTCAGCCTGCAAATGTACAATGCACCATTATAATAGCTGCAGATGATATTAGAAATGAATTTCAAGTGCAGCACTGCTGTGAATTGTTGATGAATGCTGGAGAACTGTTCTTCCATTATTTTAAATGTGTACACACTACCAAACAAAATGAAAATATAATTTATATTTAGTATTTTATTGCAATACAGTGGGTAGGCTGCATAAAATCCAGAAAAGGATAATCAGAAAAACTCTAAAGTTAAAATATTTTAAGAAAGTTTATAGAGTTTTAACTCATTTCCAGAAAAAATTACAAAAATGAGATATAGATCAGGATGCACCCTTAATCTCAAAAGGAATTTCATTATATTAATTACATTACAGATGAACCTCACCTTTTGCATGATTTGGTTTTTTCATATTCTAATCATCACAGGCTTCTCTAAATTAAATTTAATGTTCAATTGTTTGGACAAAGAAGCATAAATTACCATAAAAACGTTAGAAAGTATTTTTAATAAAATTCTGCTAGGTTCTATAAATGAATGGTGGTAAGGACTGTAAAATTTCATTTTAAAATGAACTCTTGAACATCAGAGAAACATTCTCATGCTTAAATGCAAACAGATTTTTCCCTACCATGGGAATATTATTATGCAATGAAATGCTGGAAATGCCATAATATGACATGAACACAATTTAATACTTTTTTCCATTAGAAAACTGCTTGCAGGCACAAAGATAAACGTATTGCAGCAGAACCATTGGTGCTTTCAAAGTTAATACTTAATTGCATTTTCATTTCAAATTTGTTTATTCTGTGGTTTGTACCTTGATAAATTTTCCTTGGACCAAAACATGGTTCTCAGGAACCAGTGGTAGGGACCTCATTTAACAAATTACATTTAATGATGTATTTTTAAAAGAGTGGAAAAACATTTTCAGTGACTGAACTGTGAGAGTTTGTCACAACTGCTCAGGATGCATGGGAAACTGATAGGATGGTCAACATGCCCAGAGCCGGTTAAATATTTCCTATTCAGCAGCAACACAGGGGTTACCAATCTGGCCCTGAAAATCATCATCCCTGCCTACAGGAGCCATTGCTTTGTTTTATCACTAAGAGAAACAATTGACACTGGGAAAACATAATGATCATCTATGCCGTGATGTGTGCGCAAAGCAGAAAGGGTTCTCCATACTCTGAAGGGTCATCCATCCACCAGTAACTCCTCTTAGATGCCTGCTCAGTAGCTGTGGGATAAGTCACAGGCTTTTGCTTCCCAGTGACTTGCCCAGGTTTCTACAGAGGTTAAAAACTCCAAACCTCCAACCCTCAGCCTACATGCCAAAAAACAAGCTGTCCAAACTTTTTCTTCTCTCTTCTCTTCTCCTTCCAAAAGATATTCATCTCAACTGGAAGTTTCAAGTCATCATCAGAGATATTGGAAAATTCAGCCTTCTGTTGTTTTCTTTCTGGTTTATTCAAAGACAAGTAGGGGCAGAAATATTATTAAATTACATGTGCCAAATGCAGCAGAACTAGGTTTCCCAACGTAAACATTGCATAGCTCTTTCCTGTATGCACGGGAAATCTCCTAATACACACTAGAGTCAGAATAAAGATTTCTTTCCTTCAGAAGCAATATTCCAATAAGGAACTTTAGAGCTTTTAAAAATCCATGAAGTATGATTTCAAGAAAGGGCTCTTCAGAATCCGTGAATCTGCCACTTCAAATGCTCAAATGAATAGCACAGATTGTGCTTTTCATACGCACACAAAAGTTAATCTACTGAATTCCCACTGCAAACTAGAGCATTTGACATTTGATTTCTACAGGATCTTTACAAATCCCTCAGCTATTGTATATAAGCACCTTTTCCTGGCCAAAAGAAATAGCCTCC
This sequence comes from Dasyornis broadbenti, assembly GCA_013397935.1. Taxonomy (NCBI): domain Eukaryota; kingdom Metazoa; phylum Chordata; class Aves; order Passeriformes; family Dasyornithidae; genus Dasyornis; species Dasyornis broadbenti. The sequence continues at coordinate 338,196 of VZRN01003030.1, forward strand.
TGCAAAGACTATTTTATGGCCTAGCAGGAGCTGTCTGGGCAGTCTTGACACTGTGGCCAGCACAAACACCTCAGAAGAAAGAAGCAAGGCTACTCCATGCAGGAGAGCACTTCTTGTCATGTCCACGCTTAGAGCACAAGATAGAAGGAGGAATTCAAGACCTGCCTTCACCACCACCCTGCTGGAAGGAGGTATAATCTCTGCTTTTATACTTTTCATTCCTGGGAATATTTCCAAGCTGATCTGTTCTGCATAGACTGTTTGGGGTTGCCTCTGCCCCACTAACAAAGTGATGAGGCACTCATTGCTTTCAGTTCCTGCTAGCTGTGTCCAAAGAGCTCATCAAGGCTTGAGAGAAATCCAAAATCTCAAGCTGAGTTCCTCAGCATGTCTGGAAGCCCTTCACTGTGTCTGTCCCACAGTAATGTATTACCATAGCTCAGCATCCTATGCAATCATATTTCACTGCATAAAGCCAAAAAAACTTAAGCTTTTCAAGCTGATCCTTGTAGGATCATTCCAGCATCATCTCATAACTGCCTGCACATTAAGCTCAAATCCAAGTTTTTAGCCTAATATTAGGCTGCTTCATCCAGGCATAAGCACATTCAAGTAGATATGGGCAGTTAATACCTTTGAAAAAATACTAACATTTGAAAGTTAAAATGCATTTGAAAACTTTGGTCCAAGGACAGAAAAAATTAAAATTGCTACCAACAGTATGGAAGAGCAAAAGGCAGCTGTAGCTCACCTAAGCTAGCTCTACTACCATCTGTTCAGGCTTACAAACTAACAGTAATCAAGAAGAGATCAGTATAAAAACAGCTATCAAATAAAATTAAGCACTTTTAGAAATAATGTAGCTTCTTATAAGCACTTAGAGAACATCTTTGAGTCTACAAAATAATAAAGAACAGCTCCATACAAAATGCAAATCAGAATGTGATTTTTCTATGAAGAATGACGTTCAAAGCACAGGCTACTTGTTTTTCTATGCACTGCTTTTCAGACAATGGGCTGCTTAAAACATACTTTGCATATTTCCAACTCTGTATTCCCTATCTATCACCTTTTTTTTTCACACTTTATAATAATATGTTTCGTGTATTTACCTCACTATCCTTTTCTGTAGTAAGACAGATACCAAGGTGTGACAAATCTCAGCCACCAATCTCTGCCACAGACTTCAGCCAAACCCTGAAAGGCACCACTAAGTAGGCTACAGAATATGCAAATATGGAACCTAGTAAACTACTGATGCCTTTCAAAATTAATTGAGGTCTCTTCCTGCCCATAGGTGGAGTTTTCCTTGTAATATTTCTCCTATAGTTCTTCTTCATGCTTTACAAAACTGTTTCCAAGCAGGGAAATAAACATGAGGCAAATTTCATGCTCAAAAAAGAATCTGGACACAGTTTATGCGCCTTTCATCCTTGTGAAACCTTTCTAGGGACCTTGACAACAATATCCCCAAAGCTAGTGAGGCCAAACCACCAGCCAGCACTGTATTGCTGAGTGTTGTGTGCCTGGCCCAGGACAGCCTGCCTCTTCAGCCATATTTGCCCAGTGACTACCTTGAACTGGCTGGTTTAGTGGTGGACAACAACACTATACCAAATTGAAGAACAGGACGCAAAAACTCTATCAGCCTGTTGGTGGCACTGAGTAAATTAAGCCAGGAAGAATATACTTGGACCTTAGTCAGAATACAAAATGTACCACAGATATTTTCATCCAAATTACTAAGATCTTGGATGACAAATCAGACTAAACTCCATTGAGCAAAAGAAAGAAGATAGCTACAAACATATCCGCAACTAAGGTGACCTATAAAATATAATTTTTGAAGAAAAGGGGAAGAGAAAGATGGGCTCACATCTTTTTGCTGTTGTCTGCAACATCCTAATTCTTTGTTAGTAGCTGGGACATGGAGACCAGAAAAAGAGATAAACAGAAACAAGAGCAGTGCTCATTTCTAACAGCTGTTTCTTTGCTGCTGAAAAGAGCAAGTTACCAGAGGAGTAGAGTCCCCAGGGCAATAAGCAGTGTTTAATTACAGTCAGGGAAAACCAGCCAAGGGACCAGGTCCTTTCCTATCAAAAACTAATGCATAAGGATCAAACAGGCTGGTTTTGCTAAAAAACACGTCAAACTGCAATGTGTTCTGCTTACCAGGGTGACCACTTTGGTCAATATCCAGCAAACCAAAATCACCTGCTGTTTTTATACATCTGTTTAAGCATCATAAGCAAGCATGTATTTGAGGGGGTTTTTGATTGTTTTAGGATTGTGTTAGGTGAAAGAAATCAGAACTCAGGAAACTAAAACAACTAGTAAATAGTATTTTTGTTTTGAGGAAAACAGCTTTATGTGTTTCCTCTATGTTTAGTCTTTGCCATAAGAGTATTCAGTATATCAACAGAAAGGAGAAAAGCATTATTTTTAAAACTTTCAAGAAAATTTAATATACAGCCTGTAATTTTACTGTCTGTCACTGATGCTCAATGGTTTACTTATCTGCTAACTCAAACCAAGGTTTTCAATTGGCAGGATCTTGCATTTCCTCTTCCCAAGCTTTGGTTGATTAGGCTAACTCTGAGGGGAGGTACTAAAAGATGCAGAAGACAACTATTACAAGAGAAAAAAAATCCTCAGTTCCTTCAAACTGAGCTTTCACTTCTCTGGAGTCTCCTGAGTGCTTCAGAAATATCTGTGGGCTGAGTAGGTGTGGCAGGGAGCAGATGACTATACTAGGATGAAAAAAAATCTACCATGATTTTGCTTTTAGATACTACAATGACCAAATACTTTAATAGATGATGAGTGTGAATCCTCCTATGGAACCTTCTCATAGCTATAGAGTCCTATAAAGCTGAGTATCTTATCTGATAAATGGAGCCCTATGTCATTACTCAAAATGCACTCACATGGCCCTAGAACTTTTTCCTGACGTTCCCTCACCCTCCACCTGATAGATCTTTCTTCTAGACCTCTCCAGTGTTGGAGGTTGGGAATTTTTCCATCCTGTGGCTAGAGATACCTTAACGAGCCTTAACGACTGGGTACTTAAGAGATAACGACTGGGTACTTAAAGGAGAAAGATGCACTTAAGAGACTAAAAACATAGCCAGGTGTGGCAAGAGAAGAAAAAGATGGCTGGCCGTGGGCAGGGACACACTTGTCCCTGGGACTTGTTGGAGGAGACAGCTGCTGTTTCTTCTTCCCCTTCACTGCTGCCGCGGGAGCTCAGCACTGCCTGGTTTTTCCTCCTTGCTGGAGTCTCTGCTACTCTTTTGTTCGCCCGCTCGAGTGGACAAGCTCTGCCGCCCAGTTTGCTGCCCTGAGATTCCCTGCTGCAGCTCCGCTCGCCGTGCAGCCGCCTCGCCCTCCGCTCCGCCCGCCATCACCGAGGAGCTGAGCTC
>VZRN01003030.1:341759-392663 GCA_013397935.1 Dasyornis broadbenti
TATACAAAGGTGGGGGGGGGGGGGGGGGTCATATCCTCTAAGGCAGGTTTCCACCTGCCTTAGCAGACGCCTGTCTTCCAAACCAAGACATCCAGAAATAAATGAACAGCAAGAAACATTAGGACTCTGATACCTCAAGTCCAACTGTACCTATATTGCCAGTTTGTTTGTCTAGAAGCCTCTAATCACTGCTAATTAGAAACTGTGATGCTATTATCAAGTCGAAATTCCTATTACTTAGGTCACAAATCCAGTGATTTGGTTATAATATCTTTTTGTAGGAGCGTGGGTATGTGATAAGGGAATCAGTGAATGATGGATTCAGTAGTCATCACTCCCAGCTGTTAAGCTGTTTTTTATCTAGCTGATATCAGGAAGTCTTGCCTGCACAACCATATTCAGCAAAACTCCACTTGATTGCTCATAGTGATCATGATGAGCTCTATTCAGGGAATAGCAGGTCAGAAAACATACCCCTGTTACATAACTATAATCTATAAATACAGTCAATCTATACTTTTGTACACTGATCATATACTGCAATTTCCTGCATAGGATAGCACAGCAAAAGGCTCAGTCTCAGAGAAAAGGCAGAAATCTGTTTCCATTTCTCTGAGTTTAGATTGTTTCTTTAGTAAAATATTTGGAAAGCTCCCTTTTTTGGCAGAGATTTTTTTGGTAATCTTTCATCTGATGTGCTTATCATGGTTTAATCCAGCCATCAACTAAGTACCACAGACCCACTCACCCACCCCATCCCCCTGGTGAGATGGGGAGGAGAATCAGAAAAAGGTAAAAACTGTGGGCTGAGATAAGAAAAACTTAACAATTAAAATAAAGTAAAAAAGCTCAAAAGAAAACCAAAAAAACCCCACCCCCAAAAAACCCCCAAACAGACATAATAATAATAATAATAAAACAGGAAGAATGGAGATTAACAAAGAGAGGACTAAACCAAAAGAAACACAAGTGATGCACAATACAATTGCTCACCACTCTCCAAATGAAGCCCAGCCCATCCCTAAGCAGCAATCAGCAGCTCTTGGCCAACTGCCCGCTGTTTATTTACTGAGCATGACATTCTGTGGTGTGGAATATCCTTCTGGCCAGCTCGGGTCAGCTGTACCAGCTGTGCTCCCTCCCAGCTTCTTGTGCACCTGTTTGCTGGCAGAGCATGCGAAATTGAAAAAGCCTTCATATAGAATAAGAACTTCTTAGCAACATCTAAACCATCAGTCTGTTACCAGCAGTATTCTCATACTAAATCCAAAACACAGCTACTAGAAAGAAAATTAACTCTCTCCCAGCTGGAACCAAGATTCAGTTAGCAACTTTTCCCCTTCAGAGTCTATTAAGACTCTGATATATAAGAAATATATCTCTTTAAATCTTTAGATAAATTTCTTGCTCCTTTTTATTTATTTAATTAATTATTTTTATTTTCATGCCTTCCCCCTTTCACAGAAATCCCAGTTTTAAGCCTTCAGCAGAATAAAAGATGCTCATACATCCTGGCTCCTCCTTCACGTTTTTAGAGTGGCTGGAGCATCCCAGTGCTATAGCCACTGTTCCAGGTTTGCAAATAGTGTGCTTAGCAATGGGATCCAAATGCCTCCTAGACAGATAAACAATGTGGATGGCATTTAAATGTCCCATTTGTGATGAAAGCTTCATTTTATAAGGTGCCTTGAAGAATCAGATACAGACAATTCATACTGCAAAGGATCTACAGTCTAATATATATAAAACACACCACACTTGTAGCCAGATGTGTAGTAAGTAAGCAAATACAGTTGTAAGAAGTGCTACTTCTGTTGTGTATTTGTCTTTGTTAAAATAGAAACAAAGTCAAAAGAAGTAACAGCAGTGAATAAAGGGAGGGAGCAAGACAAGGGAGACAGTAAATACTGTATTAATTCCTTGGTAATTACATGGTCAGTGGTATCTGAAGGATGGATGTGACAACAGATGAGGTGATATGTGCACTGACATAGCAGTGTGTTGCAGATTGGCACATAGGGGTAGACAACAGAAAATGAGAAAATGTCAGGGGCCCTCTGTATTTCTGGCATTACTTAACTCCACTTGGACCCCACTGACACAGAAACAGATCTGTATGGGCAAAACAGTAAAATACAGCTGTTATTGCAACAATAACACTGAATATGAGAGCAGGACCACACCTGCCTGTGCCGGAGCTTTCCGGGTCTCGTGAGTGACTGTGCCACAAGAGCAGAGAGGATACTGCTGCCCAGGCCAGGAGATCTCTTCCTGCTGTTGGAAAGTCTCACTTTTCTCCTTGCCTGTACCTCTGCACTGAAATCAGCACTTACGACCAACAACAGAGCACCTGGCAGAATTTCACATTTCCACCACTGCCACAGGGAGACAGGAGCCCAGGTGTTGAAAAGTGCAAGGAGAAGGTATGTATTTGTCTATGATATATTCTAAGACAAATTCTAATCTGCAAACCAACATCAAACATCAAGGAATATGAAATGCTTAAACTGCTGAAGTATAAAACTCAGCAGAGAAAAATGGCATTGAAGGGAAATAGAAATTTTTTTATGTCAGGTTAATGTATGCTGCCATCTGGAAATAAGAGCAATAAAAGACCAATATGGAAGAATGAATAAGTTCAAAAACTAATCAGGAACAAGTAACTGACATACGAAAAACAAGATATCATCTGTTACAGGGAATGAATAGAAATCACATCCATCTCAAACTCAGGGAATAGGGCAATCTGAAAGCCTATTCTGATAACATACTGTCCTGGAAAAGGGCTATGCCCGGACATCTGGAAGTTTCTGAGAGACACAGCTGATAAATTCTCATCGTATTTCTAGTCTCCATCTGGCAGGTAAAAGAACTTTTCCATATTCCAGGGCAAACCACTAACTACATGAGCTTGGCAGCCTCTTGCAACAACTAAACCTATAAGGAAGATCGATATCAATGTAACAATACAAATGTGCAAATACTCATCAGCAATTAACACCATGGCACAGCTTCCCACAGCATGCTGTCCTGCTGAAGACATTTGCTATCCTTTTACCCAGGTATGAGGAAGCATGGCTGTGTATCTCAGCTCTAGCTACAGAACAGCAGTGACAGGAGAAGGTGCAGCTCTCCTGTGTCCTCCTCAAAGTTAATGCAGAAAGCTCTCTTTGCTGATGGTCTGTGAGCACAGGCTGGTGTAGTGGAAGAGCAGAGGAGAGATGTGCAGGAGAGGTGCAGAGGAGAGGAGGTACAATTGGATTTGCATCAAGTGCATTACATCTGAGGTCTAATTCAAAGCCAGATCAGGGTGGGCTATGGGTGACACAAGGTGGTTGTCCAATTTCCAAATGATAAAAAGATATAAAACCAGCATCTTCCCTTTCCAATTTGCACCTGGAGTTAAACAAACCAGAATCAACAAGAGCAGTATCTGGGCCTTTCTTGACCAATTTTCTTTCCTTTTATATTGCAGAAGGTATGATACACACAGCCCTGAACATCTTGGCTTTCCCATTAGTTTTTGACTAGCCACAAATTCAGGCCATATTTGTGCCTAAAAACATGACTGTCAGACTCCCTGTGGGATCAACAGTGTCTTGACTTAATCCAGCATGATCTGTTTGCTTTACTAGCTGTGTAGCAAATTCTTACTCGCTTTCTATAAAGTCATATAAAGTTTTACCCTTTGAAATCTCACTTGTATTCAGATTTGTCTTTAGCTTAAATTATCTCACATATAGTATCAATTTTTCATCGCCACCCTTTATTTGTCTTCTGAAACAATCACATTTTGTGCTGTTGTTGTACTCCCATTAAAAAAATTGGTACCACACCACATTCTTCTATTTTTGTATACATACCTGCATCTGAAAAAGCAATTTTATGTTGGCAAAGACCTAAGTCCAATTCACTTGCTGGTTATTACACAATGTGACACAGTAGTATGTGACATCAACTGAGAAATACAAATGCCAGAGGCAGAGTCAGAAAGTGAAGACTGGGCACAAAGCCAGAGAGTAACAAAAGGCAGTAATGCAGGTGTACTAAAGGCTAACAAGGTTGAAGAAGAAAGTCATAGTACTGTTCCCTTTTGTGTTAACAGGTATGCTTCTCAGCAATCTTCCTTCCACATGAAACCACAAACACAGTGCAGTGAGTGGGACATTTGAAAATCAAAACACAGGTGATCAAGCAAGTCATAAAGAGACTCCTAGGTGACCAAAGTTGTGGTATCCTGTAACACAGTGCTAGGACTTGTAGCTCAAGACTTGTAGCTCTTCCATTGAACCCATAGACGTGACTCTTCCACTATAAGTAGCTTTTAGTTTCAGGTTTATAGCAGTATACAGGTAGAAGTGAGTTTACAAAATCCCAAGTTTCAAAAGAAATTACATCCATGAGAGAGATTTTCTTAAGCTCTACATGCAGATCACCAGATTCCTGAAGAAAAAGTCCATTTTATTAATTTTATTAAAATGCAGTATATAGTCTTTTACCTTCAATATGCAGGAAAGCCAGGTCATCAGGCAGAAAATAAAAAGCAGCAGCATAGTGTCCAATGCCATGGGAGTATCAACTTCTCTTAATCTGACAAAGAACCAAAGATCAAACCTCTCACAATGGTCTGTTCTTCTAAGCAAAATGGCAATTCAATGAAACATCTACACTAGAAGCAGGCAGCATTCCCATAGGAGACCCAGGATGACAGAATTTTGCCACACAATCAGCTGATATCAAGTCTTCCTACTCACTTGTTGTCTTTCCTGAAAAGACACAGCGTGGGAAATCTCTCACCCCCCAACTGTTAAGAAATTTAGTCTTTCTATTCCCCCTCTACTGGGCTGGTGACTTTGAAAGTGACTCCACAGAAAAAACATAATACAAAACCAATTGCATTCTATGCTTTTCTTTGTACGATTATATGCTCCAAGCCAACATCCTTACACTGTTTTCTCTAAATTCTAAGGGGACAAAAAGAAAAAAAGAGTATTAATCTCAAAGAAGATCTATCACCTTGTCTTGATAAAATTGTAAAATTCTGCGAAAAGGCAAAGGTCTTATCTTCCTGGTATTTCCTACTATGATTAGTTTCAAGTCCCCTGTCTTCAGTGAGAACCAAAGGGCATTTTCTTTTGTTTTGCTAAATAAGCACTTTATTCTTATCACATCAGACTTATTTTTAGAATATTTGAATAGAATATTTTTGTCAGTTGCTACTGTATAAATAGAGGTTGCTAAGGAAGGAACAGTAGATGCTTTTCCTCAAGCAACAGTAGCAAAAGAGAATGAAACAGCAGTTGATTTCTTAGCAGAAACAGATTAAAAGCAGCAGTTTCCTTCTACTACGGTATTTCAAAAACATAGAAATGCCATCCAATAAAGTATTATTATTTTATGTTAGAAAAATAAAGCAAATCTACCTCAAATTGGCACACCTGCTAATGAGTGTAGGAAGACTTTTCCCCCTGCTTCTGAAATTCATCCCCTTCTCATTCTGTAGCTCGAGTTTTTCTGTTACAGTTGTAGACATGTTTACTCCCTTTTTTAGGATTATTTGCCTACTTCAGAGCAATCCTAGGAATTCACAGCTCAAGGATCCCACATTCAGAACCGCATTAAAGATTACCACCAAGACTACAGGTTCCCTGGTAGCTGCATAAAGTATGTATTTAGGTTTAACATTGGTATTTAGGGAGAAATTTATCAGAAAAAGGATTTGGTTTCTTATTTTTGTTTATCTGTTCTGCTGTGAACATTGTCAGATGAGAACACTGGTGCCACGAATTTGGTTTTGGGTCTCAAGCTCTTTACTGGGGCTTCTATGCCCCCATTTTAGAGGATGGATTCAGTAATTCTTCAGGAAGCTGACTGCTGCACACTGTTCTAGCTGTAGTCACTAGGGGAAGATATAAAAACAGCAAAGCTACTCTGGGGAAAAATAAAAAGCTTGGGACTTGTCCACACAGGGGACAATTCAGGATGGTTTATCTGAATTAGCTAGAGATTTGCTCTGGATTAGTTATACTCATATAAAACCTCTAGGTTTAAATTTTTGTTCAGAATTAAATTGTCCTCATTAAATTAGATTAACCTACTTCCAAATGTTTTACACAGCTAATGACAGCAGACCAAAGTTGAAGGCATGTAGGGGTATGTGAAATGGTCTGCTGATAAACACAGCTGTGCTCCCCTTATGCCTCATGAATATCACATCTCCCAGCAGAGCATAGCATCAAGAGCTGACAACTGGAATGGAAGAAATTGAATTCAAGGACATGATAGGCAGAGATCTGGATGTCAGTTCTTAGAAAACACGCAGTAGGGGCCTGTGCACAGGCTGGTTACAGTGCTTCCAGCTACAGCAATCACGAAACACCTGCAGCATGATATGGTTACAGGCAAGTGAAAGCCAAGCACCTTGGAAGCCTTAAGGACACCTCGCTTACCTCCAGCTTGTCTGGGACAGCATCAGCACACACATGGGCAAGTTTCATGCAGGCTATGCTGCACTTCCTAGGATTCTCTAGAGAGAAAGAACAAACTCCACTACTGATCAGGGAACCAAGTATCTAATCCTCTGTGTCGGAAGGGGACTAGGGCTTTATGATGAGGCAAATATAGGCAGCTTAGTATGAACAGCAAACCTGTTAGAGTCATACCTTAGTCCGGCAACTTGGCAAGTACTGGACAAACAACTAGGCTTATCACAGTCACACAAGGGCTTCAAGTCCCACCCTGGAAGGGGTCTTCCTGGAGTGTTCACAGTATCTTCTTCACCAAACATCAGTCAAACCTGGAAACTCTAAGAAGCTGTTTCAGCCATCTTCACACACAGGAGAGGATGACAAAAACGCAACACTGTGTTATAGTGGAAAGTCCTTAGTGGCCAATATACAAGTATAAAGCTTTCACAACCCTAGGCATGCAGCAGAACTTCAAGTGAGCAGAGAGACTGTAAAGATTCCCTTTACTTTCCTTTGTGGAAACGCCTGGAAACCAAAAAGCCTAGAAAGTGGAGGGGAAGGCCAAAAGCTGGAGCCATACTAGGTCCTCTTTTAACTTTCCACTTATCCAAGTGAGAACCAGGCAGACACTGGCTTCAGCTGCAGTCATGCTTGTAGTGCATGTCAAGGTGAGGATGTGGTATCTTGCCTGATCTGCCCAGTCTCTCAAAGGTTCTTGAGGGGAGAAAGGAAAAGTTCATGCTGGTGTACAGCAGGAAAATCCAGTATGCTGGGGTTGAGGTAGCTGTCAGAGGCAGTGCCGGGTAAAAATGCTCTTGATGTGTTTGGAGGGAGGTGCTGCAGGGCTGAGAGGTCTGGAGGCCTGCTTGCCTTTCTGTCTGCAAATATTCCTGAGTGTCCCCAAGGCCAAGGCTATGCAGATGGCCAGGGATGTATTTGATCAAAACAGACTCAGTTTATCTGCTTCAAAGCTGTAATGCACTCTACTTTCTGATGTCAAGCATCAGAAATACCAAATTTAGACTTCAGAAGAGTATAAAAAGCTCCCTGCTAACATAATGTGCAAATGGACTGTTAAACTTACTGTGATCTTGGGCAGCAACAAAATTAGAAGGCAACAGCAAATAGCAAAGAAAATTGCAGCTAAAAAATATCAGCATTACCTCTTTTAATATATATTGTTAAAATGAACATTTTTAAAAGCTGAAGAGATATGAGGCAGGATGCTACCACCATATGTCTTATGCAGTTCCTGATTATAAATGAACAGCAGAATCCATATAAGAAAATCTAAATGGTATGGATAAGAGCCCAGCTGGTGTCCCCATATGCCTTACAAATTCCATTTTTAGGAACACAGCAGCATATAACATTAGAGATGCTTCTTAAACATCTCATTTATAAATAGAGCAGAGCTGTATCACTGAAGTACACACTGAAAAGGTCCACAAGAATAATAAAGTCAGTTGTATTCAAAACCACTGAAATGGTTCAACCACACTGTTTTCAGTAGGAACCACTCTGTATCAGAATATTCCCTGAATGACAAATGATGCCTGGCTATCACTGGGATTTTTTTAAAAGCAAACACCAAAAAGCCATTTTTGTAAAAAAACGCCAACTTACTTTCGTTTTGGCACACTGTTCCTACTGAAAGGATTTTGAGTCCAGAATGGAAGAGGTAAAGCCCAAACTTCAGGGTAGTGGAGATTTACAGATGTGGGAGGGCAAATTCCTGCCACTTATGAAAATCAGTCGAAGTAGAGTCTGGAGCTTGATTGGTCCACATTCTGGGGAGAGTCCTTCACCCACAGGCTGTGGACTCTGCAATACAGTTCTTCCTCTCAAGCTTTTCAATTTCACCAGAACCACCTCTAAGGGAAGGTAGTTAACTGTGGGATGCCTGGTTAATTAAGAAAATATGTTACCAAATGTACTTGACATAAAATCATAATTTTGTTATATGTACACTAGCAACCAAAATATATGTAAAGCAGACATCTAAAAAAAATACACTACATATGAATGAAAAATTATTTTATTTAAAAATACATTATACAGCAGAGTGTCTCTCTTTTTGTTTTCTCACTGCTGGTTCACAGAGATAGTATGATAAATTTAACCCAAATATTTGACTGGGAAAGATCCTGAGAAAGAGACCAGTTACAAGCTGATGATATACAGTACACTGCAAAAGAGTCATCTCTTTTAACATAAAAGAATCTCTTGGTAATCTTATAAATCAGATATAAAAAAATGTAGATTTTCTACCATGCAAAAATGAGTGAAGATTTCATTTAAATCTGCACACAGAGAAATCATTAGTACCTTGGAACCTAACTAGCTAGACTAAGAGCAGGGTAAGTGTGCCTAACACAGTGATACAAACTTTGGATCTACTACAATTTTGTAACACAGTTGATAGTCTAATAAAGGTGGATTTTCAATCACCTAAGTAATCTAGTTGAAGCTAAGGACTGTATTCTAGGTCTTTTCTCCCCACAGATATATTTCTTCAATCTCTTAATTCTCAGCTTAGCACAATGACTTCATGGCATCTGCTCTATTGCACTCAAACATGACTTGGCCTTGCTCTGTTTTCCAAGCACTCCTTAGGTAGTTGTATTTTAGTGAAAGCAGAGGTTAAAACAAAAAGTAAAAGCAGGCATTACCTGATGACTATGTGAGAACGCATTAAAATTCATCGTAGAAAAAATATACCTGATTCTATATCCGTGTGTTTCAAACATACTCTAACAATGATTAATGCACAGGAAATACATGAAACTGTGGAAAATTTAAGGCCTAAAATGCTCAACCACCTGCACTGACCCATAGTATTCTCAATGTTTCCATAGCGCTAGCATTTTATCAGCTCTTGCCAGAGGAAAACTTTCTGGCAGATGTTAGGAATGTCTTCAGCATTTACAATATTCAGATCCATTTGGTGTTCAGTTTTTACAGGACAACTTCACTATGAATAGTCAGCAAGAGTGTCTTTCAAAGGGGACATTTAATCTGAGTATTCACAGCAATAACAGAGATATGGTAACATTGGCTGATGTTGTAGAAAAATCAATTCGTCAACACCATGCAAACTGGCAGAGGATTTTTTTTTTTTTTTTTTTTTGGATTTTCCTGGCAAAATTCNCAAGGGTTTTTTTTTTTTTTTTTTTTTGAGAATATGAGCCTGAAACACAAACAGAGATAAAAAGCTTTGTAGAGAGAAAGTCTGCCTGTCCTGGTCACTTAGGCTGAAAAAAATTAATTGAGCCATTTTGGTTTTTACATGGGCTTTCCATGAAAATGGAGAGTAGAAACTCAGATGAATTTTTCTCACTAAGCCAGTGACCCTCTTCTTATCTTAGCACCCATTTTCCCAGCATAGTATCAGGGAGTACAACAATCATGAGAAGATGCAGGCTTCCTTGAATAAATTTTTAAAATTATTTGTGAATAGCATGGCTTCCCATCAGATATGCTAAGCTAAGAACAGAGCCCTTAACCTTTCATGGGACATCATTAGTAATAAAGACTATATCAAAGATCAAGCTTCCTGTATTATTTTCATTTCTTTTAACCTAGATACATATATATCATCCAAGACATTCAAGAACTACAAAACAACAATTCAACTACATTATGTCAGGAAAATATCCAAATAAATAAACTTTTAATTATGATACAATACTTATTACAGTAGAAATTGGCATTTTTTTCTCTTCAAAAGCAGAAGCACCAGTCTTACATATAACATACTGTTTGAATGGTATCTTACATGGAATACAGCGTAATACAATGTGCAAACAGCATTTTCATATAGAACATAATATTTGTCTAGTTTTTATACACTGAAATTGCCTCAAATGGAAACCAGTTCATGCTGAATTAAGAATGTAGATTTTAAAAATCAAAGTTAAATCAAAATACAAAGTACTGTTGGAATAGGTACATGAACTATTAAAAACAATGAGAAGCCAAAATAGAGGGTAATGTCAGATAATTAGTGCTCAGTTTGTCCCATTCCATCATAAAAGTAAACAGTTAATATTTTCGCTAGAAAGTAAAGTAACGTTCTAATATTTAAGAATTCTTCAAAGTGTTGGTATCATTTTAGTGATGTAAAAATCAAGTCAAAAATAGGACTTCTAAAAACTTCTCATTTTTGATACACTGCAAATATCATCTGTGGGCTGTGAAAAGAGATGAAGTCCAATGGAGTGAATACACATCAGCATCAACATCATGTGACTTCTGCAAAGGCCGTGATGTGGTTCTACAAGTTAAAGGAAAAACAAACAGATAAAAGCCACAAAACCACACAGATAGACAGCAGTCACCATTGTGAGAACTTTTGCCTCTTGTGCTTGAAGGGCACTGTTGTACTTGGAGACTTCTGCCGGATGATGTAAATAAAACTGATTTTCACTGCAGTGCTCTCACTCACTCCCACTGCCATTCTTAACTGCTGAAAGACTGGACAGGGAAGTATGCTGAACAAAGTAATTAGGTGTGATGGTTCTATTATATCTTAATTTTAGATGGTTTTGGTTTGTTTTAACTTAAGTTTAATTTTAAATTAAATGTGAATAATTGAGATAGCTATACTTTTATTGCTATCTTAAGCATAATTGAAAACAAAATTCCTAGAAATTAAAATGACAGTTTCTGACAGATTATAATATTCTATTTAAGTTTAAATACAATTTTAATATTAATTTTTTAAAGATTAATTTCTCCCCATGAGCTCAAAGGCACTGAATCAAGCAGCAAAATGCTACAATCATGATGCATTTGACAGTTGAGAACTCATATTCCAAATTTTTTTTTTCAGAATCACTAGTGTACACTTGCAATCTAAGAGCATCTTCCTCCTTCCTTCAGTGGGACAATTCTTATGAACACCAAGACGTGTATTGAAACATGAATATTCTAGGTGTGACTAAAAAACCTGCAGCATCCCAAAGAGCTTTGGCTACTTTTTCATACTCAAACCTAAGCAAGTGACTTTGTAAACATCTGAAGGTGAAGACTCAACCACACAGTGATGTGGAGGATCCAAGGCAAGTGTATTTTCCCCTTGGGTACACAGTACCCTTGACTGCCACCATTTTTTACAAAAGATGCAATGTGTGAAATTAATAAAGGGAATCTCGATGTTAAGCCACGTGTTTGTTCCCAAGCACAAAAATGCACAGAGGCTAAAACACCAAGCAAAGCACTGCAGACTTTTCTCATCACTTTGCCTCCTGGAGCAGATTAAGCTCAGAAGAGAGGAGATGTAAGCTGAAGAGGAGGGGGATGTGGATAACTTGGGGAGAGAAGGACCTCCTTTTTCTTGCATAAGCGTAGTCCTTCGGAAAATCTCTTATCACACAGTATAAAGAGTGCTGGAGAGAAACAATGGCCACCATGTAAGTTTATATTTTTCCGTTCTTCTTTAAACTGCCTGAATATTTGTCTATCAGTCTGAGCAGGGGGAGACAGGCAGGTATCTTTGCTTTTTACATTAGAGAGAGGAAATCAGAAATATCTTGGTTGGAGAGCTGCCCCTTATCCCCCCATCTCCAAGCCAGGCTGGCAGCTTTGCTCCCTCTCTGACTGTGGTGTAACTGTACGGTGTCTAGGAGGAGAAGCCTTCTTCTACCTCCCCTATAATACGCATTTTAGCTCTAGCAATGTTCTTGCTGTATTTTATGACAGCTTTCATAAAAGAATACTACTAAACAGTAACCATCTATGTATATTCTTCCCCCCAATAGAATATATGTATTTTAAATAAATAACAATTATTAAATCATAGCCAAATTTTTTAAAAAAAACATTAGAAAAAAAACCAGTGCAACTTTCTATGAAGATGTTTTCAGTAAAAAATAGTAACAAATGATATTACTTGCAGATGTTGATTCTGCAGAAGAAATGCAAAATTAGACTTCCTAATTAGAAAAAAAAATTATCAACTCCAAGCATTTTGGTTGACTGGTCATCTTCTGTTTTGAGTATACAAAAGATGATACAGTGGGCAAACTCAATGACTCTGGAGTTGCTGTGAGGCTATTATGACATTTTCTTCATCGTATTTACTTTATTTTCTTTACTTAGACCTGAAAAGTAATCTTGTCAACTTAAACTATCTTCAGTCTAAAATTATTCACTGTTTTCATAAGATGATCTAAAAATGAGGAATTGGAGGGGGGAAGAAAGAATTCCTCTTTATTTTAATAAATTCTTTCGAGTCCTGCTATGTGCCATCCCTGTCTCTAAGCGACACACATGTGTCTGTGCTGCAGAGAACCAAATGCTCTTTCATGTGGCATTAATTCAAGACTGGATAACTATTATTTAGGGAAAGGAAAATGTAGTTCACGCTCCTGCCAGCTATGCTTCCAAAATGAGCAGGTCACCATCCCTGGGAAGACATGCAGAGCATGGGATGTAACAACACAGAAGAAAATCCTCCTTCCTCAATAAGCCCTCAAAGAGAACTGCTAAACTGCTGATCATGAATCTATTGATTTGGACTCTAGTGAAGGCCTGTCGACTAATTTTCAGTGGACTCAGCAGGGTGATGTATAAGTGGGTCAAAATTTGACTTGCTGATGTCAAGAATCACTGATACAGATTCATGCAACTGTCTGGTTATTCATGTTTTTTCACATTATCGACTCAGGCAAAACTACAAATAAGCCTAGATGAGACTGAAGAAAAAAACCAAAGCAAATCACATCCCTCCAGAATAACTACATTTCAACTTTTTAATTTCTGCTTAGATTTACTGTGACAAAGTTCAGAGTGAGATACTAACTACTGTCAGCAAACAGGTTCACAGAGATGCAGGAAGACAAGATAAAAACCATGCAGAAGACCTCAGCTTCTCCAAATCCACAGGAAATTATTTTCCCTACAGTTCTTCAAAGAATCAGAAATGTTGAGGATCTGCTTAATGGTAGCAGTCTCACAGACAAGCACACCAGTGTTTGTACTATCCATTCTAAGTGGATAGTACCAGCCTGGTAAGCAAAGCATGCATCGTAACTGTGGTCTCACATCATTAACAAAAAAGGGAAATCCAACAGCTAAGCCCTGAGTGCAGGTTTCTGGGGGAAATAATCCACACCTGTATATATTCTATTAAGTTTTAATTAATTTCTGTTAATAAGCAATGCTAATAACAATGTTAAAGCATTGAAAAAATACATTAAAACCTTTTGTGATTTGCAGTTTTCATTATATATATTAAACATTTTTTGCCTATTTTTTTTTTCCTTTGTTTTCATCAATACAGTTAGAAATATTCAAAAATAGTCATCATCCTAAAAAGAAGATTTTTCCCTTCTTGAAAACAGGAATTTGTAAAATTGTTTGTAGTTTTACCAGACTTTGTTAAATAGAAAAATATACTACTGTAATACTTCAGGCAAACAGTAACTGATCAAACAACAATAATAATGTTATCGTACAAGTCTCTGAGTCAGCAGAGTATATTTTCTGGACAAATCAGAATTTTAGAGAAAAAAGATGCATTGAGGTGAAATTGCCCCCTGCAAACACTGCAGGCCTGCACAGAAGGCTGCTGCTAGCTGGCACCGCCGTTGCCCAGCCACACACACTCATTTGGTGCGCTCTCACGCACATATGTTTATTGCCTCAGAGGAAGGTGCTCACAACGCTCCATCCCTGATATCCAGGAGAAGAACCTAAGGACGCATGCTTTGAGGGAGTTTCCTTGCAAAGGATCTTGATTGTGACTAATACCTTGATTCTGTAACACCTACAATATGTATGTTTGAGGAGGTCACACTGAATATATTGTTCCACTTCTCATGTTTAAGTATTATTTCATTTGAACTCTAGATATAGTAATCACAGTTTGTATTCAATCAGAAACAATTCTTGTACAATCCCTCAGAAGCACATTTAAGCAGATGAGTAGGACATGAATGCAAATTCAAATGTTTGACATTGAAATAAAACTGTTTATGATTTTATAGGCTGACTCTCCTGGGTATATGTTTGTGGTATGCATGTGAAGCAATGTTGCATTGTATCTCCTTTAACAGACTGTATTATCAAGAAAGAACAATTATGGCAAGAGAAATCTGAAAACCGCCTATAAGATAATGTATGTACATGGGCTCTCATCAAACCATCCTGGAGAAACAGATATGGACACCTATGTATGCTTTTGGACATCAAGGACTACAGTATTCAGATACTTCTCAACTAAAATATTTTGAAGCAACAGAAATGGACACAAACCCTCTCTCCCATCTGCCTATAGTATGATAAGCTAAAGCATCCTTGTGGTTTGCTTTTAGCTGTTGGCTCAGTGAGAGGCAATCTCCCTGGGGAGCTACAGGAGGTAGGCCAGGCTCCCCAGGACATGGTGCTGTGTGCACACCAGAGCACATAATAATTAAAGACTTGGTACCAACATGCTTAAGACCAAAGAAAAAGGAGTATCATTGAGAATTAAAATTTTCTGACATTGTGAAGAAGCTGTTCCATGTCTTGTGAATAATCAAGATGGAGTAAATAGAAAAAACAATACACCTTAAATTCTCAAGGGGAATGCTCCCTCAGTCTTAAAAGTACTAGCTGAATTCTTTGCAATATCAACACTTACTATTGTTAAAATGTTTTATCACCATCCTTACTTTTGGCGCATACAAGAGAGAACAATAATTACTCTGTCAAACTCAACAAGATTTCTGAGACAACTCTGATAGTCACTAGTTACTGATATGATGGGCAACAAGAATGCCACATATTACGAGAGGAATTCCAAATACTTATGACCCTTAAAACTTGGAAATGGCAGGAGAAAGCATCTTATCCATCTCTTTCAAGTTCAGTCACTCTGGATAGCCAGTCCTATGGGGAGTATAAGAGACCTCATTGTAACAAAGAACAGTGACTGTGTTTGGGAGCACCATTTGGGCACTGCTGACAGAAGTAGCAGTAGGAAGGAATGCCAAGCACAACCTTGGGGAATAAATGCAGTTTAGCTGTCAAAGAGAGCACTGCAAAGAACCCACTGTGTAAATATGTAATACTGAATAGTTACAGAAAGCACTGATAATCAGACACAGTAATTTTCTCATCTCACAGGAGATGAACCATAGTGCATCTCCTAACTCAATGATTCCTTCTGAAACCTTCTATCTCAGTATTTTATCTACTGCCTTCATTAGTCCTGAAATGCTCCATGTTGTATTTGATTTTTTCAAAGCTAGAATATTTATAAAAAAAAATATATAAGGCTAGTAGAATCAGAAGCTACTACAAGATGTGTAGGAGACCTCTGTAAGCCCTGGCCAGTTTTAGGTGACTTTTGTATGAAATAATGTCAGTCTCCTCTGAAACAGAAAACAGTCTGTGACTGCACTTGGATGAAGCTGAACTTTCAACCTCTTCCAGGTACTACCCAGAATATCCCTATTTCTCAGTAATTCTTGCAAAAGAACAGGACTCTTTAACCTTGACTGTGATAGGATGAGAGGAGGAGACTGTAGGAGACTGCCAGCTAACTGAAACACCAATTGTCTTGTAAAAGGTGAACAAGGTCAGAGACAGAAGAGAAAAAGAAACAGATGGGTGAGTGATGAAGTTTCTTGCTTTAATTCTTTTCATTAATTCTGAGGATGATTATAGTTAAGGTAAAAGCACTAAGTCTGCACAGCTGAGCAGGCTCTGGCAAGGATTCCTCAAGGTGTCACTGCAACTACAGCTTATTTGACTGCATGAGTACCTATGCAGAGCAGCTTGATCATCTGCATGCGCCACAATTAAATAGAAGTGTCATGCAAACAGAGATTTAACCTTGTCACTAACCAGCAGCAGCTCAATTCTGAATATTACAAGAACACTTATGCCAATTTAAGTGCACATCAAACGTAGCTCAACCTCCACCAGAACTCAGACAGTAGCAGCATGGTGAGCATGCCAGGAGCACCTGCTCTCCATGGAGAAGGCATTGGAATAGCAAGTAGCAGATCTGGAAACAGCAAAGTAATATGCTTCCAGGTCTGTGTGATGCATCATGTGCTTACTCATTTATGGGTGAATTTATAACAAAATAGCAATGAGTGGGGTCCTATCTGGCAGGCATTTCTAATTAAGTCATTCTTTAAGACAGGATTTTTGAACTGCTTGCTCCCAGATATCTATATAATTACTATTTTTTAGTACCAATCACATAGTTGCATTGCTTCATGCTGCAGTGCCTTAGCCTTTGATAACTTCAGACAGTTAGGATTTGTACTACTCTTAGTAGCTAATTTCTGACAGTAAGCTGTCTTTAATATTGGCACAGGTGCTTGCAGACTGAAAATAAGGAAAAAGAGTTTTAAAATAAGCAAAATGCAAATCCATGTGCCTTCAGAATATTGAACTGGAACAGTCCTAACAGAAATGTCATGAAAAGTAACTCACAGGTGTCTAAAGAAGGAAAAGGCAAAAACCACACAAATTATTTAACATCACTCTCTCTCCGGTGGAGAACAAAGGTTGTAAAACAAGGGAGTTAAAAAGCAACGACTAAGTGAAGAATTCTTGTAGTGATGGTAGTTAATTAAGATTAGCTAACTTAATTTAGACCTTAGTTCCCCATAGGTTTTATTCTTAGTGCCTTTTATTTAACAGGGTCTGTCTTCTACCTAAAACTTTAGATTAAACAAAACAAACAAACACAAAAACCAAACCAGCAAACAAAAAAAACCCCACCAAAAAAAAAAGAATCTAGATTTAAAAAAAAAAGGAAAAAATATCCACAGAAACTCAAAACCTAAAGCACTCACATGTAAGTAACTTCTTCATTAATTATTTGCTAACTTGAATTTTAAACTTTCTGAAAGAGGAAACAGAAGAAAGCATTTCCCAACAATTAGCAAAGTCTTGACATTATTGTCTCTGCATCCCATTCTCTGTGTCAGGAAAGGAGAAAGGCTTTGCAGCACAGACAAAGATGAACCCATAAAATGAGATCTCAGCAAGTGATATCCCCTTGTGGTCAGTCCCCAGTTTAATTATCTAGAGAGAAATTCTATGACAGCTACCATCTACTGCCATAAGAATATGGGTTCAGAAGGAAACAAGCTAATTCTTATAATAGAGTCCTGGGCTGTTAACAAATGGTGGAGGTTATCCCCAAGCAGCGCAAACATTATTCCTGTCACCAACCTCCCATCTTCCCTCAAACTTCCATAGTTTTCCCCATAACATCTCCAACTAGGCAAAGCCTCTGGAAAAGAACATTGTTCATTATTAGTGAGAAAGTCTCAAATCAGGTAGAAACATGAAATTAACATGAAGTCTTTATCCCCAGGAAAAAAAAAATTAAAATTTCAATAGCTAGAGAATGTATACTTATAACCTATGAGTAATTAATAATCAGTATTATTCTGTGGCTTTTGAGCCACAGAAATGGCTTCGACCGCACAAGAGCCAAGCATGTAAATAAAACATGCTCTCATTAATGTGGTATGTTCCAGGGCAACTGACACTTTGTTTTGACATTTTACAGAAAATTTACTGAATGGATTATTTTGAAGATACACATTCGTCATCTAAATGCTTGTTCAAGCAAATGAGACCCTGACCTCCTTACGACAAGGTATCAGTGGAAGTAGCTTAGACACATTTGGTTCAAAAAAAGCATGTTAGACCATTCTGAAAAGAAATCTTCTTTCCCTTCAAGGAAAGGAATAAAAAACCCAGGACCAGCAGCAATTCTTACTAAAGGACAACTTGCACAACTTTCAAGTGAATAAGACACTGGGAAGTGGTTAAAAACCTTTCTTATATTTAACATTTAAAAAAGATCAGAATTCATTTGGAATTAAAAGAATACCATAGAAAAGCACTTTTGGTGCCTTACCCTGTGTAGAATTGTTGACTATTTTCAAACACGTACATAACTCATAATTTTGATGAATAATGGCAGATAAAGTCATTAGGAAAAATACACCTTCCTTTAAACTTTGCATTACTAGTTTAAAGTTTCCCCTTGTTAAAAATGCCAAAATTATTTTCTGTATTTGGTTATGCTATCTATTTAAGTATTTGTTTGCTCATAAAATTGGTCAGACATAATCTTACCTAACACATAGTACAACATCATGTTCAAAAAATATAAACGGTTATTACAGTAAACTAAAATAAATTTTAAATATATTGTGATACTTAACAAAAAGTCTTGGCATACCCAGGAGACTATCACTAGCATGTCCTAGTCTAAAATCCCATTGGCTTTGACAAGAGATCATGGGGTTTGTGCAGTTACTGTATGACCCATGTTACTCTTGCTTCCAAGTGGGTGCCCTGTCCTGGGGTTAGCAAGTGTTCGATGATACAGGCCCCACAGCTGATCCAGAAGAGACTGCATCCCATGCTCTATGCTAGGCTGAGGACATACCACAAACAAATAGGATAAATGTCACTTGCACCTGAATTGCAAAGCCCCTTGGGCCCAGGGGTTAGACTTTCTTTCTTTCTAAGCCCTTCAAGTTCTGCAGACTATCAACAGAGCATTAATCAAACTTACTTGAAGAACACAAGGGAAGAGGGCCTCAGACCTACTCAACCTGACTCCATGGACTTAGCAGCAGCTATGGCAGTGAAATGACAGCATGAAGAGCCTTCCAAGGGGTGTCACTGAATAATTCTTTCCTTCCTTCTCCTTCACTGATATGTCTCTATTTTAAATCTGATTACCTTGGCACTCTTGTCAGGATAGTATGGGATCATCCTTCCAGAAAAGCTACATTTTATTTAATTGTTTTTTAAAAAAACAGACATTACCTTTTCTAAAGGGCTTTCTACTCTAGGTATGCTGATCATGGGCATCTGGGTCAGATTATCCAGATGAGAATGTTCATGATCTGGCTGACGTCCTCTGAAGTTATTTACCACACAAACAACCTAGAAGGGATTAGAAGATAAACAGAATACCTAAGAAACAACTCATTTTTTCGAGCTTTGATCCTGACAATTATAATTAGGCACAAATGACACCAGCATTAGTCAGAGCTTTACAGTAGAAACACTGAAATGTGAAGTTCATGTTTTACAGAAAATCCTTAATTAATATTTCAAGACAAAAGAGTTTCAACCAATTTATTGGTACATGCATCATTTGAGAACCAAAAAAACCTCTTATCTAAAAGAAAATCCATTACTGAAGCTGCGTAATAGAACACCAATTATTATCTATGTCATGAAAAGATGTCTTGCAGCACCCATGCCACTAACCTTAAACTCCTACGAAGGCCAGCACTATCTCAGTTTTCATCAGCAAAGACTTTCTCAAATGGAGAGTAAGAAAGGGAATAAGAAAGCAAGGACCATTCCCAAGTCTGAATGTAACTTCAAATCTGCTCAGGGCAGCAGAGATTCTCACACAGGGACTTAGGAATGTGCTGTGTAACAGTTTGTGCTTCTACTAACGCTGACACTCAGCTGAGCAGTAATGTTTGCTAACTGCATTTTCTTCAAAACACAACTAAATTTGTTGTCATGCTACTCAAAGGATTTTATGCAACAAAAGAAAAGTGCTGGGACAGACTTCTTCCCTATTCTGTTCTCTTTTATCACATTAGGGACATGAACAGAATGGAAAAACTTAAACATGAACAGCCAAATGTAACTCCTGGACACATTGTATGGAAGGGAACACTTGGAAATGTAAGCAGATGTATTTTAAAGGAGACTTGCAGCTATCCTTGCATGTCTAGAGGAGTGAAAACAACCACCTCAGCCATCCCTGGGAGGGTTCTCAGCCAAGTCAAGTTTTCAGATCCAAGATCTTGAGATCAAGATCTTGCGATCCAAGAATCAAGCTCAAAAGTGTTTTCATGGGGAAGAAATTCAGAGGTGAATTTAGTACTACTACAAGCTGTCAGGCAGCCAAACCTATAGGCAGTAAAGAGCAGTGACTGTTCTATTCTGTAGTCTTGCACTGCAGATATTAGTGAAGGTGATTACTAGATTAGAAACAGTTTTCTGACAGAGACAGTAGTCATTGGCAACTGTGATCAACAATCTGGTTTTGGAACACAAGTCTAGAAAAGAAAATGGCTAAACAAAGACTTTTTGATACAGAATAATATAAAATTTCAACATAAACCTGAATCATTATGAAATAAATTCATTAGAGTTACTATAAAGCCAGAAAAACAAATGCTACCTATTCTCTGATCACTGTGGGTATCACTATACCAAATTTTATATTTTATACATGAAATCATAACTATATGTTGTTCTGAGGCAAATATACTTTCTCGCAAGTGGGTCTTGCTGCAAAAATTACTGTTTGAAATGCTACAATCTGGTTTATATGGAAGTCAAAAGAGATAACTGGATCAGTCCTTCCCTGACTTCACATTTCTGACTGTATGTAAATATAACTAAGGAAACTGATGACTAATTAAAAAACCTAAGATGAGAAACATGTCTTTTGTTATTTAGTTGTCTGAAGGTTTTTTAGAGATACAAACTTAATATATTGATTTTTTTCAAACAGAAGTGACACAGACACACACTTACCAAAAATACTGCTATAGATATTCCGATTACAAATCCTGCTATTACATCTGACCAGTGATTTCGATACTCTGCTACTCTGTTGATTCCAGTAAGGAAGGCCAAGCACATTAAACCCAAACACAGAACAGGTTTTGCAAGCCTTGTTCCTCTGGCTTTCACTGTGTTGGTGATATACATCTGAAAATTAGAAAGGAAGAAAGTGTAAGACTGAGGGATATCTCCCACTAATTGGTGAATGAAAGCTCCACAATTTGTTTGAATAGACTACATATATTTGAGTTCCAGAGTGAGGAGAGGATGTAAAGAAACTAGGAAGTAGAGTAGTAAAGTCATCACACCCTTTTCCTAGGGATATAGAAAATGAATCAGACCATACAGTAAAAGCCTACAGAAAACCAGGCAAATTAGACAATCCTATCCAATTACTCTCAGTCTATTTATTTATTAATGCATAGAAGTAAAGAGAGTGATTTTTCACTGTGCAATGTTGACAGTAACAGAAAAAGATCTTTACCCAGAAGTACTATTAGTACTATTACAAGCTGCCAGGCTAAGTAAGAAAGGGAATACATAAAGATCTTGTTTTTATTAGCAAAAGCTTTTCTTCCTTATACACCACTTCTTCATGTGAATAATCAGTGAATTTTCAAAAATCAGTGAAAAGGTGAAAAAATAGTGTCAAAGAGCAGTGCAAATTGAACTAAATGCCAGCATCCACTTTTATAAAAATGGTGTAATAGTTTCAACCAGTGCTGAACTAATACAACCCTGTGCTTCACACAAACCAATCTAAACGCTGCAGGTTTTATGCATCACTCTGAGAAATCAATTTGCCCTGCTGCAGTCTAACTCTCCCTGTGCAATACCACTGAATTAAAAGCACGTCCTGATAACAGAGCAGCTCTTCTGCCCTAAGAGTACATTAGTGACTATCAGGTTTAACTCAGCACTTTCCATGCTCTGCTCAGCCAATGGAAGAAATTAATATCAAAAATTTGACTTTCCATTCTCTTGAATCTTCGTATTAAGGCTGCTTGCTTGCTCTCCACCCTCCAAAAAATGAAATTCTACAACTAACAAGATTTTTATGAAATAAAGTTTCTACTCTCTGCAGGAGACATTTCTGTAACTAAATCACTAAAATCCCTAAATCTTCAAATTTTAAACAGGATTTCAGATCTTCAACTGAAGAATGCAAGTATTTCCTATGGAATTTCACTAGAGAGTCTAAGTTTGTAATGCCATCACTTTGAACTGCAAAGGAAAATAGATAAGTCTGCACTGAAGAACCAATAACACCTCTTTGGCCAACAAATGGACAGTCCTTTGGGCTTGTTTGGGGTTTTTTTGTACTGTCTGAAACTTCGGTGGAATTTACCGGAGTTTATGAAGTGCTACAATAATCCAGCCAAGAGTAGTTTAGAAAGTGTGGTTAGAGTTATAATACATTAAGTGAAGAAGTAGTGGTCAAAGCTTGTCTAAAAAGAGCAACATCTGACAGTAATTTTGTTCAAAACACCAGAGAAAGATCCATGGCTTAGAGGATGAAACAAAGCTTAGTCTTAAAATAACATCAGAGTAGTGCAACACACAAATTTTCAGTGCACTTTATATGATGAACAGTAAACTAGTAGAAAGCTATCCACTAATTCAGACAGAGCAAAGGTTTGGAAAAAAGAGTTTTTGGATTTATCTCCAAGCCATATGTCTCCTCTCTTCTTCCTAGACCACTTCAGAAATAGTGTTTCTCCCTCTGCTGATTATCCCTTTATCTTATCTCCTTGTAATTTTGCAGGCTGTCTTCAGTGAGTTACTCCAACCATGTGGAAAGGTGACAAGAGAACTGCAACTTTAATTTCTAGCATTTTAGCCCCACTGGTTTTCTCCAAGCTACAGACAGAGTACTGCACACTGAATTAACTCAGCAACCATCTGTTTTAGGGAGTCTCTTTGTTCTCCTGGATACTATCACCATTACCAACATTCATACTACATGTTAGGACAGCTGGTGCTAGGACAAACACTCAAATATTTTGAATATACAGTAAGAAAATCAAATTTCAAGTACAGCTTGGGAGAAGTTGACATGGAGGAGTTAGCAGGAAGCTATCCTGCCTTTAATTCTGTATTGTGTCCTATTAAATTGATATGACTAGTGAGAAGTTAAAACCTGCTTGTTTAAGGCAAGTCACAGTGACATATTTCAGTTATCTATAACAGCTGGTCATTGCCCAAGAAGATTATCTAAATTTTTAATAAGAAAAAACACATTATAGAACAAATAATTGATTCTGCAGTACTTCAATCAAATTTCAACATTTTTAGTACAAAGCTGAACCCAAAAAGTGTTCTGCACAAAATTTTCTGATCTTTTTACAACCAAGCATGTCCTTCAAATTCCTACTCGGACAAAGCAGAGGAAAAACAACCACAGATTCATCATGCTGTGCCTCACATGAGTAATAAAGACCTCCATTTGCCAAGTCCCTTCCTTATATGAGCAGTCATGGTTATCATGCCCATTTCATTATCCAGTAGTTAATTTTGAAATCACTGGTATACTGGGAAAAATGAACCTAAAAGTCTGAAGAAGAAAGGTAATGCATCATTGAGAGCATCTGCATTTGGAGCAGGGTACAGAAAACACCTAACCATAGCACTGGCATTCAACATTCCATTGCTAAGTCTCTCTTGATAGGTATTGAAAGTAAGCAATGGAGGCAAACATTACAAAGGTCTAAATATTAGCAAAATAACTGTTTGAAAATGACTCTTCTTTCAAGCAGGAGGGGAATTCTGAGTTACTATAGCAGACACCACACTCAAAACAAGGGAGAGGGGAAAAAAGGAAGACTCAAGAACTTTGATGAAAAAAAGAAGCTATTGTTAACAAGACAATATGCACAGATGCTAGGTGATAAGGATGTGGTTGTACTTTAATAAAATGAGATAGGGGAATTATTAGATAAAGCATATGCTTTGTTTCTAAATGGGTTGATTGGTGAAATCACACAAGTTTAAAACCATTTATTTCACCACCTCAGAGAGCAAGGACCGTTGGGTCAGCTCTTTCTATGTTTTTTTTCTTAAACTGGTTTTGTTCTGTGCACAGCTGGCAGCTGGCTGAAATATCCAGGAAGTCTGTAACAATCTCTTCCTCTCCAAAATTTCTGTTAACCAGAAAGAAAGCACATATTGTACCAGAGATTATATGCTACTGAAATACTGAGTAATATATGGAGATCTTTACATCCATGCTCTCAGTAACTGTTGTAGCATGGCTCACACAAAGACTAGGCTACTGTTTTAAATCTTTTACACCAGGGAACAGTGATATTTAGGGCCAACTATCCTGATAAACATCATGGCAGTGTAAGGACATGACCCCAGACCCTGGAACATTTAATTTATTTTCCCCTTGAATTGTAATAAACAGTATATTTAGCTTCAGTCATGCAATAAGATTTAAGGAAAACAAAAAAACTGCCTATATTGTATCAAGAAGCTACTATAAGAACTGAGAAATCCTGAGAATAGTTTATAGTGCTTTAGTTAAATGATAGCAGTGTCATGCACCATGCAGCAGTACAGTAATAGCATATATTAATTTCTGCAGTTACTGAAAGAGCAAATAGTAATGAAATGGATCTCAGCAGCTTTAATTTTTTATATTGCTAACTGTATATTGACCACAGACAAGGTTTGCATAAAGTATTCTTGCTCATGTCAAAAGCCACATAATACTAGGTATTAAACCTTACTAATGTCTACTTTTTGTTTTTAAAATGTATTAATACTACTTTACTTCCTGCTTTGCAGTAGCTGAACAGTTGGTTTCCTAGTTACTCTGACTCATGACAACAGTAGAAATCCAACTTTACAGATGGATGAGAAAAATAGGAGCAACTAAAATGAAAAATTGAGTATTTTCTAAAATACCTTGCGTCAAATTTAGAGTGTTTCAGTGAAGCAAAGCCTTAGATATTTCCTCAAATAAAGACAATACTAGTAGAAGATTTAACACTTGCCTCAAGCTAGAATAGAATATTATTGTTCATCTCTTATTTGCAGACAACACTTGCCTGTGCTAACTGATGATCAACATCTCTTAAACAGACATTGCTCACAAAGAACCTTTGGTAAATGTTACCATCAGTGCTGCAGATTTTAAGCAACTGATTATAAAACCATATGCAGAAGCACTGAGTTGACACACTGTCTGTGGATGGGGCTGGGATCTTTACCATGTTGTCGAGTATCAGTGTCCAGATCAACCAGGAATTAAAAGTTGGCTCATCTGATATGTGCTCAAAAGAAATATACACTCACACATGTATATCTGTATGTGTATATATACATATACACACACATGTATAGGCAGGGCACTGTTCAAATACTGAGGCAATGTAAGGGATGACTCCTGCCATGACCACAAAGGTACATACATCTGCCTAGTTTCCCACTAACTCTATGAAGGCAGCCCTGGGCTCATCCAAGGGGCTGCAGAGGGCTGTGATTACCAGCACAGGTGACATAAGACACTCCCATAGGCATGTGCTGGAGAGAACTTGACCCCAGCACAGGAACAAGATGTGCTCCTGCTTAAGACTAGAATGATATGCACTCCAAACTAAGCCAGAGTTACTTGAGTGAGATTAATTGGTCACTCTTCCTCTCCTATGCCCCTCCACAATCTATACAACAGCTCTGATGCCAGGCAGTAAATACCAGTTTTTATCTCAGCACTGTTCCCTGTAAAAGAGAGGAGGGACAGATGAAAGGGTGGATTGTCTTGTAGCCCACTTTATTGCATAAGACTCAAACTGACTTTGAATGAACAATGAGGTACCTATAAATACCAATTCTGGTGCCAAAAGATACACAGATATCTTGGGAAAACTGCAGAGATCAGACATACATATAGGTAACCCTTCTGCTTCACCTCACCAAAGAATACAGCCATGTGCAATTCTACTGATCTGCACTGGGTTAAAACATGGAAAGGTACCACTACTAGCCAGAGGAAATCCCTACCCTTATTCCTTAGCACCCAGCAAAGTATTGTCACACGTATTCTGGAAATGGGGAAAAAATAAATCAAGGAACTGGCTATCCTAAATCTATACATTATACTCTTTATGGGCAACTTGCCCTCTCTTAGCATTGTCTTGGCTTTCAAGGCTTGGAAACCACTACCCCTTGTCAGAATTAAGTCCAATGAATCATTCTCACAGAACTCACAAAAGGTTTACATATAGAAAATCAGCCAATATTTTGGGCCTTATCTTCTGCCCATTCCTCCCTCCTCCCCCTCACAGTGCAAGCCATTTGCTCTCAAAAACACAGTGACATTAAAGAGTATAATATACTTACAGCCAGATACATAGCTGCATATATGCTTAGTGCTGCTTCTTTGGATGGGAAAGTCTTTCTGGCTTTCATGATAAGGTCTGGATTTCCAGTACAGGCATGTACGCTACTGATGAATTGTGTATACTGTTTACATCCAAGTGCTGTATAGTTGGGTTTACAAAGTGCAAGAAAATGGGGTGCAAGATTCCCTGTTACTACTTGTCCAGCATTTACAAAGATGTCCGTAGCAAACAGTCCAAATGCGTAAATTCCTAAAGAGGGAAACAAAGAGTTAAATTTCCTGGCAATTTATAGTATTTATCATAGCAATATACCAGCTTCATCCATTCAAGAACATGAAAAATCCTCCCATGTACTGTATCCTAAAGACCATGGCTCATGCTGGAGATGGTATTTTCCTACAACACTGCAACATACCCACACACCTGTTGCTTCTCCCATCTTTCATAGGAACACACTCACCCCTTGAGCAAGTAGCCTGCTTTCCTAGGCCCCATAGCCATGCATGTACTCTGTTTGGGGTAGCTGGCATTACTGGTACCTTACTTTTGCCCATATTCACTAAACAGAAGTGACAGAGGCAAATTCTTCACCCTATAAATATTCTTGAAAACCAAGGAGGTCAGACCCTGATGGAGAAGTAACTTGGAAAGTCACAACACAAACAGGACAAACTTTTTTTTTTTTCCTTTCCTTGCAGCTAAAGCTGCAAGCACTTTAAAGCTAAAGCACTGAATAATTCAATACTGCCATGCACGAGTTGTCTTCATCTGCCTGCTACTGGGTAAATCTCTATGCACAGCACATTAATAACAGTACCAACACAGTGAGCTAAAGATTTATATATTTGAGGAGCTACTTACGCTAAAGAGTATTTTTAATCAGACATATCAGCAAAGCATTAAGCACATGTACTCATTCATTAGAATGTAAATACATGTATCTGGTTACTTCAAAGAAAACAGATTTCTGCTATTCTGAGGTACCTCTCTATCCTTTTGTAAATAGAAAATGAGCTCTGGAAGAACATGCAAACACAGGACCCTTACCGGCAGGCAAAGCCAATGGGTGCTTGTTCCAGTTCCACCTGAGCTACAGATTTCCTCCTGTATTTCTATGCGCAAATCACCTTATCCTTCCTATACTCCAATTCACCGTGAATACAGAGTAAATTCTGGCAAATCCCAGTTTCATGGGGCACCATGAGGACTTTAAGGGATCAACATCACAGCAGATGTAATTCCACAGAAACATGTGCATTTATACGGGTCAAGTTTTTTTTCTCAGCAAAGCTAAAGGACCAAGAGTGATTTCTGGGATCCTGACTGGCCAGCAATGTCACAGTAATGTTAATTCTCCATGAAATGTGAGACTCTGGTGAGCAGCACATTGTGCCTGGTCAAGTTGCTTCACAGAGAGGCCTTTCAGCCAGCCCTGAGGGTATGAACTGCACAACACAGGTGGACACATCACTTTGTGTGAGTATAATGGGTAGTGATGCCTCATCTGCTAGAACAGGGTAGAGGATTTTGTTTACTCCTGCCACTTCTCCCAAACTGTTTTTGCTTCTGTGAGGAAAGAAGGGCCCACTAAGTAGGAAGAAAACTCAGGCACTGATTATACACAGAGGAATTGGAGTGGGAGGAGCTCCTCATCATCACTGTCCACCTCCTCCAGAACTATGAGAGACAGTCTCCTTCTTCCAGGTAGCAATCGCACCCTGGGAAGGCAGGCACAGTTGTTACACTAACACTGCAAATACAGACACAGCTGCACATAGCCTCCCTCCCCCTGAGACTGGGGCACATAAGTAGGATTAGCTGCCCCAAGGCTTCATTCCTACAGCTGTTTCTTTTAGATACAAACATGGGAGAGAAGCAAACAGCAGAATTGAGCCCTGCTATGGCATCCCTGCATGTATTAAAAAGCAGCATCTGGGAATGTTCAGTACAGAGTTTGAGTGGTGGGACTTCTCCCTCCACACACATATGGAACAAACGAAGTAGAAAAGATGACATTCCTAAAGTCAATGGTGGAATTTCAGCCAAAACCAGTGTAGCTTTGATTTTTGTACAGTTTTCTGCTAGACTATAATACAATATCCAGGTTAAGAAAGCAACTAAATCAGCTTGGCTTCAAACACACATTTATATCCCAATGTTTTCAACTTTGGTGTGTGTGTGTTTACTATCACCTA
Source organism: Dasyornis broadbenti (assembly GCA_013397935.1). Lineage (NCBI taxonomy): Eukaryota > Metazoa > Chordata > Aves > Passeriformes > Dasyornithidae > Dasyornis > Dasyornis broadbenti. The sequence goes on from VZRN01003030.1 coordinate 370,341, forward strand.
TAAATATGGCACAAGGATATCACCTTTCTCCACTTCACCCAACTTCAGGCCTGTTAGTTGTTTTTCCCCCTTGTGGTCCCAATTTTTTCTATTTTTACTGCTGTTTCTGCAACTGTTTTTTAATCCAAACTTCCAAAAATCTTCATTTGCTACCTAAAAGGAAAACCGCACCAGAGTTAATACTACGCATGAAATGTTATATGGTTATCTGAATATTTTGCCCAGGTCAAAATGAAGACATAATTGATCACTCTCACCATTCAGAAAATGAAAGCAGTAGTTTTGCTCATACCAAGGAATCTGATGGTCCTGCGCACCAGTGGATTTACATAACAACAGTCTCCAGTTAATATTGTTTTTTCTTGGTTTTCAAAATCCTTTGTAGCTAATTGTAGACAAAAGACTGCAGTTTCTCCAACGATAATCTTAGTGGAGGAGAAAAAAGGGGAGAGAAATGGTACATCAGATTACAGAAAGTTAAATACACTAATATTACAGAGACAGACATCTCATCTTAAAGAAACAAGACCAAACCAGCACAAAAGACAGCGTAAGTGAATCAAGTTCTGTACATTAATCTTCTTATGAGGGAAATATGCCTTATGGCTTGCTTTACTTTTTTTGCCTTAAAAGAGAATAAATTACTACAACCAGGATTTGTAGTGGACATAACATAACCTAGTTTTCAGGATGAGGGGAAAGAGAAAGAATTCTATTAGTTCAAGAACAGGCCACATAACACACGAGATTTGGACCAAAGTAAAGACCTAATCCTCGGAGATGCTGAACATTTCAGTTCCCTACATGGAATTCACTAACACTCAGCACTTCCCAGGGTTGAGCTTTAAATTTTGGACTATGGTAGGGAGAAAGGGGAAAGAAAAAATCATAACAGAACTCCTGCTCACATCAGAGCTTTGGTTTGCCAGGACGTACTTAACAGGGTTTGATTAATATTTTGTAAGGTAAATTTACCAAGTCTGGCCTTAGCTCTGTTCCTCATACTTGAATAAAGTGTCGCCACTGATAGTCTGACATTAAGAGTGGCCTGTTTCACATTTACTCTACCAAAATAAAGTTCTCATGTCTATACGTCACTCACATTATCGTTGGCAAAAATAAACCTAAAAGTCGCAAAATGAGAAAAAATATATTTCTAATCTAAAGTATCTTCTTTAGGTTGTGTATTACCTGTACAACAAAGCATGACCTTTGATTTATTCACTACAATTATGGTATTAAGACTTAATAGCCAAAGCCAAGATTTAAGCAGATATCGATCTAAAGCTACCATACTGAAGCTTTATGGCAGGTAACGTGGGTATAATATAAAAGTAGAGCAGAAGGGTCAAATACTGACCACTGGATTCCAACTTTGATTCACTGTGGAACTTACTTCACTGTGGACCTTGCCTAGGCCCTTCCACTCCTCTATATGAAAAGCTTAAAGCTTATTGATAGGTACATCACAATTTGGTAAACAGGAATGAAGACCACAAAACCGAAATCTTAATACTACACAAATACAAGAAAAAATGCCATCAAATCTGATTAATTGCAGAGGTTTTTCTAAACCTTTGATCTAACAGGAAAATATAAATGTTTTCATGTATCACAATATGTCTGAACAGTTCTTTAGACAGCACTGGTTACAAAAAAGTAAATAAAATAATCTCTGGGCTCACATGCATACTTTGTTGTCAACAGGAAGGATGCAATTAATGACCTTAGTTGCTTGTAGATTATGCAGATACCCTTGGGCTAAATTGTGGAGGAAAGTGCTTCTTACAAATAATGTGGCACATGTAACAAAAATAACTCTGGAGGCAAGTGTCTAAAAAGCAAAATTTAATTTGTCACCAAAATAGTCATTATCTATTACTTTAGACTGGCTTCAGATCCTAGTGGAATTTTTAGATGAAACAGAAATTTCAATACCTTAACTAACAAATATCCTCTCTCTATTGTGATGCAAGCAAATTTTCAGCCAACTGAAGTAGAATTTTTTTCATCTATAATTAGCAAATGATCAGTATACACGAAAAATAATTCAACCTTGAATTCAAGATCATCCAAATTATGACAAGGAGAATTCAACCCAATGATCCCTATAGCTCTCATGAAAAACATATGCCAAACCCCCCCCCAGTTTTAATATGATTCATAAAGGTGAGAACAGAAACACTAATACTTTTACTGTGAGTCACAGTAATGCTTTTCTTTGCTCTCAAGGACTAGGCAACCTGAATAGAGACAGATTCTGCCTTTAATTTTTTTTGCCAAACTCAATAGATTTCAGTAAAATTTTCACAGATTTTGAAACTCCAGGAAAAAGCAGAATTCAGCAGAAAGAAAGCATCTGTGATATACAGTGTTCAACCTTTTGCAAGAACACCAAGAGTGCCAGCATCCTCAATTCTCCAGCTCTGAGAAGACTCTGAATCTGCTGATCTAAGAATAAAGGTCATCTTCTTGGCTGGTAGGGAAGCTGGGATTTACTAAAGGGAGAACTGCTTGTTCAGTTCAGTAAGGAGATCCTCACTTTCAGCAATCTGTCTTCATCGGCTGCATCTAGATCCTTGCTGCTGCCAGCAATTTTTTCTTGTTACACTTCCTGTCTTTGATGGTGACCCATATGAAGAAAACCCTCTGTTCCAAGAATAGCATTCAAGGTCTTAGCTGAACAAGAATGTTCTTAGAGTGGGCACATATGTGCAAGGGTCAGAAGGATGCGGAATTCGGCTAAAGACAAGACTTCTGCTATAGAAGGTCTCGTGCTCTACTGTTAGAAGTAATCAGAGTGGGAAATGCCACTGAGCACGCAAGGCATTCATCTCTATGCTTCCATGGATTCACTTTGATAGAATCCTTCTAGAATTTGGCAATAAATACAGGTTGTTTATTTTTCTGTACTGGCAGCTCAGCTAAAGCTGTTCTCCTTCCTCCATCTTTCAGCATAAGCACTGCTCATCTCAATAATCAGCCTACTGATGTTTCAGAAAGGGAAAGAAAATCCTTTTCAATCTTAATAAATACCAGGAGAAATTCTGTTTCCCAGTGCTATTCCTTCCCCTTCTTGTCTCCAGCATCACTGGCAATAATCAGTTCTACACGGTACAGGAAAAGGAGAGCAATATTCCCCCTGCACTTTACAACAATTTCCATGCCTGGTATATTCCTGGAAGGAGCAATTTCTATTTTCCTTCTGGCCCAGAAACCACCATTACCCCTTCCACTGCATATGCATGTTGTAACCAGTCAACAAATGACTTTTAATTTAACAGAATTATTTGTGTACTTCTTCCCTAATTCTTGGGACAAAAAGTTTTTTGAATATTCCAAAAGTGGCAGTGAATTGAAATGGAGGATCTGAATGTTCTGAAAACATAAATGTCTGGACAAAACTACACAAGTTCAGGTATAAAAATATAGTTTGCAATGAAAAAGAGAGGATATTAGAAGCATCTTTGACCTTATTCTAACAGGGTCATATTACATTAGATCATTGTACAAATTTGCCAAAGGTATGTATTAAAATTCTTAATTCACAGATATCTTAAGAGTTGTTATGAGCAGGGGAGGCCATCCTTCCCTAAGGGTGAGAAAAACCATTTGACATAATAGCTACAGCATGCAAAGTATAAAGAAAAGAACAATTTTCATCTGAAGTCTAACAATACAAAGTGCAGGCTTTCCAGTATTCTGAAGAACATATGTATAAACAACTTGCACAGTCCTTAAATAAAAACACAGTGTACATAAATGTTGCAAGAAGGAATAAGACAAGAACGATCCTTTACCCTTATGGAGGCGCATAAAAAATATCAACCCAGCAAAAATTAAATTACAGAAGTTCTTGGAACCATCTCCATGGCAATCCTATCCTCTCTGTGATGTGACAACCCATTTGACAGCCAGGAACAGAATCTGAGAGGGATTAGATCTAAAATTAATGTTTCTTCTTGTTTTACATCTTAACTCCTGATTCATATATTAGCTGCTTGATTTTCATGGTGTTTTTATACTAGTAATACATTTATTGCAAACCATCTAATATCTGTCCCTTTCCTTGTTTTCTTCTCAGGATTCTTAAAGCATTTTGCACACATTCCCTACATTGATTCCTTCCTCCCAAGTAAGTCCAGTTTTTTTCTGTATTAGTCATTTTTCTGAATCCAGGCAAGCTGTGCCTAGTTTTAGCACTGTATGGCAATTTAAAAATCTAATTTGTCCTTCCCCAAATGATCCATCCAGTATATTCTTAACTTGGTTCTAAATTCCGAGTTCTTTTTCTACTTGAAATGTCAAGCCTGACTCATTCTAAATATTAGAGCTAGAGCAGCTCTGACATTGTTGATTTTCCAGTAAACTGACTCCATAAACAACTTCCCGTAGTGTCTCCTATGGTTTACAACAGCCGGCACCTATAGAAATAAATTAGCTTAAATCTGTGCTTATTAAAATACTAATGGTCTACCTTCTCATATATATCATGTAACTCCCTATAAAGCCCCAGGACTCATTGAGAATTAAACATTCTTTTGGATGACAAGATATCTGAGGGTAGACGAATACATTTAAACAAGAAAAATCCTGAAATATAAGGCTGATAATCTCTATTTGGGATTAGGAAATAAATTTCTGTGTATACAGTCATAGACCTTTCCAGCTAACACCTACTTTAGGCTGCACAAACATTCAAGAAATATTTCACACAGGCTAGGAAATGTCATAGAATACACGATTCCCTCTCTGCCAATTCTCAGGGTTATGCTGTAGCTACAGCAACCACTCAGATAGATGAGTAACACTGAAAAGTGGTTACTGCATTAAAAAGACCACTAAATATTCATCCATGTGCTCAACTTGCCAAGCTAAGAGGAAATTTTACAATACTGTGCATTGTAGTTTCTCTTCTGACTTTGTTTCATTCATTGTATCTCTCTCATTTAGGCATGACTTGAACACTAACCAAGGATTTTATGAGACCACCTTCAAGAAATAACCTTTGGGGAATGAGCATCTCAGGCAGTCCATAGCTCTGCTTTTCCCTCAAGAATTAACTTCCTCATTCTTCCTTATCAGGCAAGAAGGGAAGGTGGGAAACAGAACTAAAAGATCTTGGGGCTGATTTATATAGCTCTAGAAAAATTGTTACCACTTAAATTTAATGGTATCCCTATTCATTTCACGTATGACTTCCACTTAGTGTGGTGCAGATCTCTTCTAAAAATCTTCTATACGGTTTGTTATTCCTGCTCTTTATCTTGTCTTAACTTTTGAGACCATGGGCTATTCCTGGCCTATTTAATCTTTAAAAATGCCATCAATGTACCAATGAGCATAGTGGCCTCAGAGTTTGGAAAATCCAGCAGCATAAACCTTGGCCTTTAGTGATGCTGTAGGTTAAGCTCTACTCTCTGCTTCAAGCTAAAATTGTTGAGTGAGGTGACAGTCCTGGCAGGAAAAGCAGCAACAGTATTTCCAGCAGTAGCAATTTCAAGTTCATTATGCAGAGCCTTCCCTTGAGGCTACTTTCTTTGTATTTTTCTTGTTCTCATTGCTTCTTGCTTGCTTAAACTGACAGCAAATGCCCGGTCGATTTTCAGGGAAGTACATTTTCTACCGTAACAAATGACCAGTAGTTTTGCAGAAAATAAAAAAATAAATCCTAGATAAATCTGTGTGGTATTGATTAAATGCAAAATCTCCTCTCTTGCATTCACCGTGGGGATGTGGGACCGTACTGCATAGCAGCTTCTGAAGGTCTACAGAAAACATGTGAAAAGAAAATGGCTTTTCTAGAGAAAGATGTTGAAAAAAATACTCAGCCTTTTTAAGCCAGTAAAATTCTATTTTTAAAATATGTACCGCCCTTTTTTTTTTGAGAAAAATACTACAATTTATTTGGTCGTGTTCATTTACAAAAGAAAAATAGCAGTAAAATATTACACATCCAATAGTGAAATATCTGCTTTACTTATTTCTCTGTAGTGCAGGGTGTGGTTATATCCTACTAAACAGTAAAGTTACGTGTGACAGGAACAAATATTCTTTATTGCCCTTTTTAATAAATTCTGTATTAAATACATTCTGTATGTCTACTCTACTGAGTAGACATACTCAGTATGTAACAATGGTAAAAGCTGCTCTCTTCATGAAGACTTTATTACTATTTGAAAGGAAGAAGCACATAATAACCAAGTATTTATAAGCAGGAAGCCAGAAATGAACCACATGAGAACATAATCACAGAGACATGGACAACTTCATCATTCACTGAATTATCTTCATTCATTATCACATGAGAGGGAAAAATGAAATATTTTGAAGCACAGAGTCTCTTAAGAGCTTCCTTTTTTCCTCTTTTTTCTTAACTGAGCAACTGATCATGTGTGCAAATGGCATCTCCTCTGGAGTACATCTGTGGTGTCCAACAGGCAAAGCCTCTGCAGAGCAGCACCAAGGCTGAACTCATACAATGCCAGAGCAAAGGCTGGTTATGTAAAAGGTCATTTTGAGAACCAGGGCCCTGCTATTCTGAGTGTAACTAAGAGAAGGCCTTATCCCATCACCAGAGGGCCAGACCACAACTCCTCGGCACATGAGAGCAAGGCCTTGCACGACACTCAATGCTCCATGACAGAAGCAGGGAATTGAGCACACAGCCCACGGGGTGTGCCCGCCCTGCTGGGCTCTACCTTCACAATGTACTCTGCATTCAGCCTGCTTCACCTTTTCCAACACTGTGAGATGAAGAACATCCAGCTGCTCTGTGCTGCAGCTCTCCAGGCAATTAGAAATGGCCAGGACATGAGGAAAATACACTCAGTAATGCCAACGTGGCAGTCTGGGGGCCAAGTAAGTGTCTGGCACCTGGTTCCAAAACTATCTAAATGCTGGCACCAGTACTGAGGTTCTATTCTTACTGAACACATTGCAAGAGGTAGTAGATAACAGACATTCATGAGAATTCTTGCCCATGCATCGAGCTTTTCTAATTTCAAAAAATAACATCCAAAAACTAGGAAAAAAATGTTAATGTAGAGAAAATCTACATCTAAAAAAAAAAAAAAAACCAGTAAATGGTAAGAGGAAGAGAGAAATATTCATTCAAAACTGCCTTCTAAAGGCATAAATTCACATTTCAGACTGTAAAGTTACTTTATGCTCAAATACCCCAGATAACGCTCTTCCCATAGGAAATTCTTACAGTTTTTTAATTGTTCTCATTTTCTTTTTACAAGAACCAAGGAAAACCAAAACATTCATCTCTGCATTCAGCTATATCAAGGAAGTCTTCCATTGGACTTCAAGTGACACATGAGGAAAAGACTGTGGTTCTTTATGACCTGGCCTTCATGAACCCCTTTGTTTCTTCGCTGCCCAAGAAAACTGTACATTGTTCTATCTGCTGAGGGAGATTGGTGTCCTAACCCTTCTGTGCACATTGAAAATATGATTCCTTGATAAACACAATAACAATGCTTATGACACCCATACCAATGATCATTTCCAACAGCAATGCTACTTTATATTTTAAACTTAGGTGATCTACGCAACCACGCTTTTCTACCCAGAATGAACATTCAATTGCAAAATTCAACATAAACGGTCTTTCATCCCTGTTTGAATAAAATCTGATGACATAAAAGGCATCTTTTAGAGATTCTGGTCACAAAGCAGTGGTTTTACAGTCAGTATATGACTGTAGCCAACTGTTCTCAGAGGCTCAGATGAAGGAGAATATCTGAATATCATTCTTTTCCCACTGTCTTACTTCTAGCTCACTTCTACTCAAGGCCAGGTATGTTTTGCAGATATATTATTCCTGAGATCAGTTCAAGGAAAGCCACTTTCACTGAATTGCCATTGCCATCAAACAATGGAAAATGGAGAACCAAACACTATAACAGTATAGACACCTTGCGTTTTTATCAAGCTATGAGAAAAATATGATGTACATAAGATTAAGATTTCCACAGAAATTGTTTTCTGGATTTTTGTGGCAAAATATGTACATCTACAAAACATACACACAATTGGTTTATACTTATGTTTATTATTGTCAACTAGTATTTTATTCATAATGGTAAATTTAACTACATTTAATTTAGGCAAATTTTATTCTATGCTTTTTATTTTAAATTATCTTCACAATAAAATACCTCTCTTTGAAATGATGTAACTAGCTCCACTCCAGCTTAGAATAGCCTTTGTATAAGCATCTCTTCCTTAACTATTGTCTTAGGCTACAGTATAATTGCCAACAAATGAAATACATTAAGGCCGTTAACATTTTCCAGTTGAAATCAAAGGTAAAATCCCACTAACTTCAACAGGAGTTGGATTAGTTGTGAAAACCTAGATTAAGAGCACTCTAGATTAAGAGGAATACCTCATCCAAAGTCAGAAAATAGGTTTTACTTATGAATACTGTCCCAAGAAAATAATAAAATAAAACAAGGAAGACAATCCAATTTTTCAGAGAAGCATTACCAAATATTTGAGAAAGAGGTTTAACAGGTCAGATAAATCAGAAAGATAAGTCAAAAAATGTAATGCCACTCCTGAATGTATTAACTTAAAGTCATTCTCCTAATATACTTTATGTCTTTACATTGTAAGCATTATTGCAAAAAATTCAGGTGTCATTAAAAATGAGTTTAAAACACTTTAAAAACCCATGCATGGAAGCACTTGGTCTAAAACTATGACTTATTCTGAGCTGTCTCATATTAGGGTTACTTGTGCATAATATGTGCATTCAGCACAAAACCAGCAGTAAAACTACTCAGTAACAAACTCTGACAGTATTAGTCCACACTCTCTGAGAGCCAGAAAACAAGTGATCCAATTAAAGCTTTCAAAGAAAAGTAGAGACTGCAACTTGTACTGATACTTGAGTAACACAGTCAAGAGAATGACGGTACCAAAGCTAACTTCTGAATCTTCACTGACCAGGCAGACGTTATTCTCAGAACAGTCACTAGAGACGCTGGTCAGAGAGAAAGAATCCAACACAAAAGCATCCAACACAAAAGGATCCAAATCCTCTTCTAGCCTCACCACAAACAACTAGCAAGCCCAGATACAAAACATTATTCCTGCATGTACTTCCTCAGGCTCGAAAGCTGTAATTTCGCAGTGTGCAATTATTTCTCCTTAAGAACATTTTTATAATAAATTAAAATACTAAAGTGATGTTTATTAGAAACAGAATCTTAATGAAGTCATACAACTGGGGGCAGAGGCCTGTTTACGAGCACCAGAAGCTTTAATAATTACTTACCTCTGCTTTTAAAAATGCAATGGGAATGAGTTAGCCAGAAAGCTTTTTCACAAAACATTTCACAGCAGCAGCATATCCCATTTATCTTTGTTTGGTAAATACACAAGTAGAATGACCTTTTCAATAATGATACTGTATCCATAGATCAGATATGGTGGATTTTCTTTATGGTCTTCTGCAAATGATTTGCACCACTTTTGTCACTCTTTAAAACTCAACTACACAATGTCTATTTTACTGCTCCTGCCACAAATCCAGATGGCTGCAGATGTGCAGCTGGCAACACTGTGTTGTCTGACCCTGTTTAGAAGTTTAAACAACGCAGTGCTTGAATTAAGAGGAAGTTCCAAGTGCCCTCATTAGCACAGCAGCCAATGAGCTGAAACAGGAGCAGCAAGAGTGGGAAATTTCAGCAAAAATTTCCTAGTACAGGAAATGCCTACAAGACAGAGGGGAGATTGTATACTTTGCTGTGAGGACAGCAGAGCATAAAAACAGCTCTTTAAGGCATGCAATGGTATTCTGAAAAGTAATTGCAAAGTCTATTGGCCGAAGTAAGCCCAGCTACTCTTCTTCAATATGTGACTGTATCTCTTTCCACTCATGAAATAATGCATAATAGTTTACCCTAAAAAGGATCATCTCCTTTGCACAGATCTGTAAAATAATAGCAAACACGCTGCTGGCTTTATCAAATATCTTGAAAAAAGCCCAAGTGGTGAGAGAAGTGTTTTAAGGATGAATGAGTCTGTTTAAAAATTTTAGATCTTGTGAAGAGCTGACATTGACTGTCTTCAAGGTAGACTTTTTAAGAGCTGTTTTTTGCTCTTCTCTGTGAAGACAATAAAGGGGTATTAGATAAAATACATATTTGTTATGTAAATGTATGAACACATGTTTTTAGTCAGTGTTGGATGCAATCTCTCATTATTAAATTTCAATTACTACAAAGTAATTTAAATTACTACAAAGAGAAGTTCAAAGTATGCTGCAATGACAGGTGCTTGCACACATTCAGTGATAACAATTTAAGTATTCTGGTGTAAATGAATAAATTCTTTGAGGCATTACATCTTTTCCATTGGTATTCAAGGTTAAAAGTACACGTGAACTAATCAGTGGATACAAGTGACCCATGTAAACATGAGTTTTTCTGGCAGCACATTGTGCATATACACTTGTATATGTAAACATACTTAGCTTTTTAAAGAAATAGTCTCTGCTTTGTGATTTCCATCTACTCCTAATCACACAACAATCACAGTCAATTCAGAAACAAAAGAAATACTGAGTAAAACTGCAGTACTGACTATTAAAATGAATGCGGTTCTAGAAAAAGATTCTATCAGCACCAAACTCATTCACACACAGCACTCCACCGCAGGAAAGCCTTGTGATTTCAAGTAGCACTGAAGCATGTGATTAAACCACCAATACCAAGATAATTCAATAACAATACCAAGATTACAAATTAATAATCTAGTTCTTGTATAATTTTTCATGAACAAATCTCATAGTACTTTACAGAGAAGCCTAATTTCACAACTACCATTTGACAGCTAGGCATTAAAGGATATGTGTCCATCCTGCTTGAGTGGTCAGATCCCTTTATCAAGTCAAAGCCTGATAGAGCTTATAGCCCAGTTCTGTACATTCATTCTGCCAGCTGCAGATGTCCCCAAACCACTCACATGCACCAAGGCCAATCTGCCTACAAATCTTTTCTTCATCTGCTTTTGCTAAATGCTCTGGAAAGAGTCACCATAACCGACTGAAGCGCTGACTTCAGTTAAGCGTGAGCACTTGGCAAAGGAGACCATCCTAACAGCCGGAATGTTCTCACACCATTCACACGGAGCATGCTTATGGCCTGCAGTCTAAAGCAGCTCAAGCTCCTCATTCCTCCCTTGAGCCACTCACATGCTCACACTCATGTCTGTGCACTTTGAATGCATGATGGCAGCAGCCTCAGTCCTGGCCTCACTGCAGAGCCCTGATACACCCCAACAGGTCCAAGGACGCTCTTCACAGGAACAGGAAAAGCAGAAACTGAGCAGTAGAGAGGCTCTGGACATCAAGCTCAATCTATGTAAGTATGATCAAAGTACTATTAAGCATGTGCCAAAGCTTGGGCATGTCCACACATCACTCTGCATAGAGCTGAACTTCTGCACAGACTTGCACTTGGGCAGGTCAGACATCAGCCAGGAGCTGTTTGACCCTGTGAGCTTCCCCCTTGTCAGCGGAACCCATTTATGGACAACCTATGCAATCACTCTGTAAAACCCAAAAAACTAATATGTCCTGGTCTAAGTCTTAATTAAAGCAGGTCAAGCTCAAATACTTCACCTCATGCTCCCCACAGGCTGCAAGTTCACGTCATTAGTTACTGCAGCTCAGCTGACCTATGATTAAGAAATCTTTAAACAGAATTAATTCAGTCATGTCTGAGCCCTAAATTGCTAGAGACAGGTCACAGAAATCCCTATTACTATCCAAAATAACTATACAGGGAAGCTGAGTTCCACTTACTGATTCTAATATTTAATACTTGATTTATAAAGAGGCAAACTATACATTGATCAAAGAAATCCTCATAATATTACTCAAAATTTTAATGATAAATAAAAAATAAAATGTATGACCGATCCGTTTTAGAGGCAACACGAAACCTACCAACCTAAAAAAACAGGCATTTGAATATGCTATACAGAAAAAGAAAAAAATAAAATCAGAATAGCAGGATATTGTTAGGCTGACTTCTGTTCTTGGTAGCTGCTTTTTTCTTAATTGTTATTTAGAAAACTAAAAACTCTGAATGCCTTCATACATACTTTTTAATCCAATATGGATGAGAGGCAAGAAGTAATATCAGCAGAGAAGGAAAAATATTTTTAAGACATAGCTATACTGCATTTATAATTGGCTGTACATTAACAAGTGCAAACTTTAATGAAGTTTTCATATAAATATACAATATATAATAATTACACAATAGCTATTTATGATACATTTATACAATACACACAGAACTTCAGATGACTGTATGTTTTCCAGAATGGCAACCAGAAGTGGAATCCACACTGAGTGGAGTGACTATGAAACTATGTGAGTTTTCATACCACATAACCAGAAGGGCTTTTTTATGGTGCCTCATACCCCAGGAAGCGGCATCCAGAATTAACAGCCAGTTTTGAACCTGTACTGAATGATTTTTTACATTAATAGTAGATTCTAAAAAGCCTTAATACCTACAGGAATTTTTCTACTGCAGATTTCTTAGCACTTCACACTAGAAATAAATATATTCTGATCCACAGGTAAATAGAAGTGACCTTAGCAAACACAATTTGCCTATCAGAGATAGCAAGTGCTAGAACTTCTGCTTTCCTAGTCACTCCCCAACACCATGTTCATTGTACTATGTGTGAAAACAAAAGACTTCGTGTCCAACAGACATTCCTCATTAAAACACCATGTTTCATGTACAACTGTTTGAGAGCCAGAGGTATGGTATATCCACTTCAGCTGGACTTTTAATTTGCAATCTATGAGGTTACCACACCTCTGCTAAATGAAAACCATATATGATGAAAGCTGGGCCATCATGCACTTCAGTGTATCTGAGACATGCTGCAAGAGTATATAAAGCTTTTTAAACATCCCTCTGCTTTTAAGGCTGAAAAACACAGCTAAAGCTACTTACAATTCTACTTTGGCTGTCATTTATTATGTATCATATGGACACCCGTCTCCTCAATCCTACATGATGTACAATGAGCTAGAATTGTTTAGTTGAAAAACTGATTATTACTTCAAGCCCAGTACTTTAGATTACAAACAATGATACAAATTCCTTAATGACACAGGATTAGTTGGATTAACAATTTCTCACTTAAATATAAGTGCATCATTTGTAGGACAAGCAGGCATTCAGCTGTTGTGAACAGAACCCTGCCTGCTTTGTTTACATTGGTCTGCCACTTTACTTCCAGAAAGCCCATCAAAGGATGAAGCATATGGCCTCGATATTGTTACTGTTTGTAAACTGCATGCATACTAAGCATAGCAGAAATACACTCAATCGGAAATACAAACATAACTTCTGCAAGCACTGTTCATGTAAGCCATCATACCACAAGAGGAAGACAGATAAAGAAGAATCCCAAGAAAACACACAATGATTCTGAATCTTTAATTGTTTTTCCCAGTTATAGCTCTGTTGGATTAGTGATTTAATGCTGAGATAAAACCAGCATCAGGCTATCAAATAATGTATTTGTCTTGCTGTGTGTCCCAACAGGCCAATACTGACATCTGGTACACAAAGTTATTGCAGAGCTAACAGTGTGATTTATTTTTTTATTCTTAAGTAAAATTGCAAGTAATTATCCATTCACAAAGAAGAGCATGAAATAAACTGTCCCTTAGCTTTAAAAATCTCATGCATTCCAGAAAAGGGCAATCCCCCTTCCCAAAAAAGTGGCTTCCCAAAGTCCCCAGCACTTGAATATTAAAAAAAAAACTAAACAAATAAACCAAAAAAAAAAAAAAAAAGCAAGTTTTATATCTTTCCTACAAACATGTGGAAATGGAAGAAAACTATCAAGAAAAGAAGTTGCAGCTGTGCACATAGGTTGAAACAGAGCTATGATGACAGAGACCAAATGGGCCCTGCAAGAATAATGTGATCATAGAGTAAACGAAGTATTGTGGCAATTCCTTATTCATGTAAAGTTTAAACAGCTGACAAATGTGCCAGCAAGTCTATCCAATTCATATGAGTCAAGACATAAAATTTTAATCTTCTGTTGCTTTATAACTGTCATATCAAAAACAGCTTTATGAGATGTTCAAATATTGCAGATACCTAGCTTAAAAAATGTTCACTGTTCCTAGAAAAAGAGCACTAGGATAGACTGCACACCTTGCTGGGCAATTTCCCTAACTTGCTCAAGAAGTTGTACATAAAACTGAAAACTTTAATATCTTGCTACATATTTTTAGGATTTTTTTGCCCTGTAACACAGCTGCTGGCAACTGTTCATCCTTGCATTATTTATCAAGCTTCCTTGATTCTTTTCTGTCAGAAATGACAAAACACTTTAATCTCCTTCAGGATGCACCTATGTCACTTCTACTTTGAGTAGCAGAGCAGGAGAAAACTCTGTTCAATTCTTAGAACTGTAGAATGGCCTCGGTTGGGAGGCACCCTTAAAGATCATCTGGTTCTCACCCCTGCGACCAGGTTGCTTAAAGCACCATCCAACCTGGCCTTGAACAATTTTAGGGTTGGGGAATCCACAGTTTCTCTGGGCAACCTGTTTCATTATCTGACCACCTTCATAGTGAAGAATTTCTTCCTCATATCTATTTTAAATCCACACCCTTTTAGTTTAAAGCTAATCACCCTTGTCCTATCACTATGAGCCCTTGTAAAAAGTCCCTCTCCGGCTTTCCTGTAGGCCCCCCCCTTCATGTACTGGAAGGCATTTTAAGGTTCCTCCAAAGCTGTCTCTTCTCCAGGCTGAACAACCTCAGCTCTCTCACCCTGTCTTCATAGGAGAGGTGCTCCAGCCCTTTGATCTCCCTTGTGATCCTTCCCTGGAATTGCTCCAAGAGGTCCACGTTATTCTTAGGTTGGGGGCCCCAGAGCTGGATGCAGTACTCCTGGTGGGGTCTCACAAAAGTGGAGTGTCCCTGTGCTTTAGTTTTTTCCAATACTATCAAGGTGTCCATAGAAGTCAAAGTGACTTGGTACCAGCCACAGAGCATAAAAATAAACAGCCTAAAGTAGATTGAAGGAACATTTGTGAAGGTAATGGCTTTTTCTGACTAAGATGAGGAATGAAGAAATAGCTCAGGTATGAGGTAAATTGCTGACACAGCAAATTCACAGAAAACATTTTCAGAACTTTAATTCTAGATTATGCTTTTCCTTACACTGTAACACACAACAAATTATTTTGATGTCCCAGAAATGGATCACAATCTAGAACCTCTTCTCATGTACAGCACTAAGTTACACACTAGAATAGTTTCAGTGAACTACAGATTAACTAAGAGCTTCTCTGCCAAGAGTATTTTGAGAACTCAGCCTGATAAAATCTGATCAGTCCCTGATGCCACAGCACATGGAATCATAGATGTCAGAAAGAAAACAGGTACTAGCAGGTTCAGAAAGGAAGACTGAGATGGGAGATATCCAATTACATCAGCTAGATCTATGTGCTGGAATCAAGCCATGCATCTCCTTCAGGTCTTTGCATATTCTTCAACTGCTCTTGACCTACAGAGTCCTGAACTATTAAGATAGCAACAAAGACAGTGAAGAAGAAAGGAGACTTATGAAAACTGCAGATACTTCAAATCATAGCTTCTCTTTTTCAATTTTCATTAAAAGATCTTGTTTTTTTCTTAAGTATCAGGACTCAGCAAATTCAATACAAGAACAATGATGTTGCATCTCTCACTTTACAGTTTTTCTTTTGCTAGGATTCAAAATTTCATCCTCAAAAGTCACTGACTAAAGCTAAGCCGAAGTCAGAATGTTTTGACATCCATTCCTTGTTTGGGATGTGCCAATCCAAAGATTCCTCCAGTCCACTTTTCAAAAAAAGAAAAAACAAAACCAACCAACCAACCAAAAAACCCAAAAAACCAAAAAAACAAAAACAAAACAAAAAAAAACCAAAAAAACCACAAAACAACACAAAAAAAAAAAAAAAAAGAAGAGAGAATCCAATACTTCATGTCTAAATGGCAAGCATTTTTTCAGTGATGACATTAAAAAGTATTATCCTAAAACTAATTAGTCTTTAATTGGTTTGCAGAGAAAATATGAATATGATAGGGATTCATCTAGGCAAATAGAAGTGTGTATTTTATGGATAAGTACTGTAATCATATGTTTGTTAATAAAAACAAACAACATTTGCATAATAAAACTGTTTACATGTCTTAATGAAAATGTATCTCCTCCTGGCTTTTATGTGATAGTCAGCATAAATCTTAAGTCCAATACATCACATTTTATGCCATCTATTATTTAAACAGTTTTGACATTTTAAGTAATCCATATTAGCATGCGGAATCACTAAAAGAATCCTTGAGTGCAGTTTATACTATTTTAAAGAGGTCAAAATTATTAATACCTACCAGAAAGAAATAATGCAGAACTGATCACTCTATAGACTCTGAAAACATGAGACACTAGCCTCACCGTTCTAGAAATCATTTCTACTGGAAGCTAAAGGATTAGACTGGCGTGCATTTCCCAAGCTACATCTGTCATAACAAGTTTAAAAAAGTAACCAGCCCACTGAGCAAGAACTGGCACTTTGGGAAATGGCTTAAATAGCACTGAGTTCTCAATTAGAAGTTCTATGCTTATTACATGTTTGAATAGACTCAAATCAAGAGCCTATTTCTTGTCACCTTCACATTTGCCTTTAAGATAAAAATAACAACAAAAAAAAAAAACCAAAAAAAAAACCAAAACAAAACCCAAAAAAACCCCCCTCCAAACAAATAAAAACCCCAAACCATGTGTCTTGGTTTGGAAGACAGGTGTCTGCTAAGGAAGGTGGAAACCCACCTTAGAATAGAGGATATGACCCCCCTCCCTCCAAATTGTTATAACTTTGAAATCAAACGCTCTCAGGCAAAGATATGGGAAAAGGAATAACAGTTCTTTACTAGTATCTGTAACGAGGAAAAAGAGCAACAATAACAGTAGCAATAACAAATAAATAAACCGGAAACCCAGTGGCAGCTTTCACTAAGCTGCCAGACACCACCCCCCCGCTTTTGATGCAGTTATGGTCATGGCTGGCAGGGGGCGCTGTCGGGCTCCCAGCAGGGCAGGGGCAATGGCTCCCGCGCAGCTGCAGGGGGCGCTGTGGCGCGAGCTCAGGTCTTCAGTGACTGATGGCAGACAGATGGGAAGGCAAGGTGGGCCAGATGGCAACAGGACCTGTAGGAGGAAGCCTCAGAGCAGCAAAACTGGGTGACAGAGCTGGTTCACTCGGGCCAGCAAGCAAAAAGGTGGCAGAAACTCCACAGTGGAGGCAGAAGCTGCAGTGCGTCCCGGCAGGCAGGGTGGGGGATGAGGGTCAGCAGCAGCCGAGCTTCCCACATAGCAACCGCCGCACACAGCCGGGGAAAATGAGCACCTTGGGAGCAGGGGAAAAGCAGGGTCAGGGCCCCACGCCTCTCCTCCCAACGAAAACTCACCCAGCAAGGAAGAAAGAAAACCACACAGTGTTGAGCTCCCACAGCAGCAGCAAAAAGAAAACCAGCAGCCATTTCCTCCAAAAGTCCTGGGGACAAGAGACCCCATGCTGCAGTAGTTTCTGGGGAAAAACTGTCTGTCCGTGGAGGAAGCTCACATGGCAGGGTCAGGCGGACTGCCATTTGTGAGATTTGGGACCCGCAGCTAAGCAGAAGAAAGGACTCCTCTCCCCTGAGCAGTGGAGAAACATTTCGGTGATGAACAGACCTACCCCCCCCCACTCCACCACCTCCATGCCTTGTTCCCTTGTGCAGCTGCTGGGAGGGAGGAAGGGAGGAGGGTGAGTGGAGAAATGGTGGTTTTGAAGGTTTTATTTCATTCCTCATTTATTTCTCTGATTCTGTTAACAATAAAAGTTTTTCTAGCCTGTTTTCTGCCCTAGTGCGTCTTTTTCTCCCAGTTTTCCTTATCTCAACTCCTGAGCCCTGGGTGTTTTAATTTGTGAGTGCCTGGCATTTGGCCAGAGTCAAACCACAACACCATGTATTGAGAATTCCTCAGTATACCAGCAATTTCAGGATATTATTGCTATGGACAGCAAAAAGATGGGAGCACAGAGCCAGCAATACTCTTCCAAACTTGAGTCACAAAGGGGAAGAAGGGGCACTGCCTCTGGAGCACTGCCTCTGCCTGAGTCTCAGTCTTCCCTCATAGAATCTCATACTTAGGGGCTTTTCCACTCTTCTGATAGCTATTGCCACCCCACCTACATTTTCTAAAAGATTTTACTGCTTGTTTGTCTAATGCTCCTTGTGCAAACAAATCTTTCTCACTCAGGTCATTACTTTACCTGTGCCTAAAAGTATGACTTAGGAAAACTTCAACAAATAAAAGTTTAACATTGGAAAGGACCATATATTTTATGTTAAGCTGCAGTTGTTTTCAGCGCTTTTTAAAAAACAAACTAAACAAAACCAACTGTTTGGACCCTCAAAATTCTCCAGTGGAGAACTCATAAATTATAGATTTGGCTGAAAAGAAACAGTGCCTACATCCTCCTTTAGAGCTAACCCACAGAAAACCAACATTATAATATATCTTCATTTCATGGAACCTGCATAAAAGCTAAGAAACCAGCTGGAAAAAATGGAAGAGATGCAGCTCTTCTCATGGTACAGAATGACTGCTGGATTCCTCTACAGGTTTCCTACAGGTGCTGTAATACCTGTGAACCATAGAATGGTCTGGGTTGGAAAGAACCTTAAAGTTCGTCTAATTCCAGCCCACCTACCATGAGCAGGGACACCTTCCACTAGATCATGCTGCTGAAATCCCTGTCCAGGCTGGCTTTGAACACTGCCAGGGATGGGGCATCCACAGATTCTCCAGCCAACCCTGAAGTTGCAGGGGCTTCAAGCAAATACATCTTAACAGACAATAAATTTGTTATAGCCAAAGTGAATAGCACAATATGACTCCTTACTATATCCTACATAACCTAGGAGATTGTTAGAACAGAACAGTTTAGCTGGAAGAGACCTGCAATAATCATCTAGTCCAACTGCCTGGCCAATTCAGCGCTGACCAAATACTTGGTAAATACACTGTAATTACTTGAATGTAGATATACAAACCCAGTAAGTCCCAGGCACACAGCAGAAAACTTCCTTCCTTCAGTCACAGTTTCCCATTCCCATACCAGAGCACTTGACTTAAAGATTAAAAAAAAATTAAAAACACCACCAAAAGGGAAAAAAAAACACACAAAAAAGGTCAAGCATTACAGCAGAGCAAGCAGTCTCTGCTTCTGCCCTGGGACTACATGTCTCAGATCACACTCCTGAGCACCTGTGCCTTGCCAGCCAGCTGCATATGTCCTTGGATGGCATAGGGGCAGATGGAATGAGGAAGCAGACAGATTCAGGAATGAAAGCCTGGCAGCAATGCTGCACCAGGGCTGTAGGAATGTACTAGCAGGAAGTAGCATTTTAAAGACTAACCAGAATGTTTCCAGGATGAACACAGTGCTCACAGGACATCCCTGACAAATGACACAGGTTGTTATTTAGGTCTCAGCTCATAAGTGTCTGCTCACAGGGCAGCAACATGCAACTCAACCCCATGGCTTGACATCCAGGTCTGCTGCAGCATCTTTGATGTGGCACAGGAGTTTTGGATGAACAGTTGTGTGACAGTAGCAAGAGACCCACTGCTGATGAGGTGCTCATCAAGACAGATCCTGCTACTGGTACTTTATTTTTTTAGTTTTCTATTAGCAGGCATGTGGAAAGGAAAGCCACTGGAAAAACTTTTTTTTTCTGATTTTTGAGCAGTTTCATTAAAACTCAATGCAATGGACCCATTAATTGAGTCATATTAAGTCATAACCTGGCTTACCTTGAAGCCTATGGCTTACCTATGGCTCCAATTCAACAAGTCAAAAAAATCTCAGTTGCTATGAACACCAAGGTAAAGATTCTGTTGCTCTACCTCAAAACTCCAGAAAGACATTAATGCCATACATCAAATGAACAGAAAAAAAAAGGATTTTTTTAAAAAACCTCATAAATCATAGTATTTAATATGCTGTATTCAAGGACAATAGTAATTTTGAAAAAAGAAAAGCACAATAGCATTCATAGAAACCCATTTCCTTCACTAGTCTACATTTGTATCTTTACAGACCAAAACATGGCTATGTTACATGAATTCATTTTTATATTTCATTTACAGAAAAAGAATTACACATGTCCAAAATGTCATAGACAAGAAATAAATTAAATAGACAAGAATCTAATCTCTGAAATCAACTACAACTGAAAACATACAAGTTGTTTTGGTGAAAAAATCTTACTTTCACCACTCCTTTCAATGAAAAAAACAAGCAAAGGCAATGTACATGTCCTGCACAACTGAGTAAGTGCCATCCTGGGTAAGCACTAAGTCCAAGATGATTGCCCAAGGCAAATCAGAACAAAACTCTCTGCAAAACCTGAAAAATCCATCTATATAATACAGGTAATTATTAGACTTAGTGCTGTTGCATTAATGAGACTCCCAGGAGCTGAATTCTTAATTTAATAAAATTAAATAAAAATATTTTTTGAAGTGCAACACAGGCACCTACAATGTGGTTTTCCATGCCCTGACATCCCAAAGCATGTCATTTGCCCAAAAGACTGGTGACTGGGAGATGAAGCACAGTTAAGTATCGTTAAATTCTATTATTAGCTTTTCAGCAAGGCTAATTACAAGACTGCAAACCCAAAATGTCATGGTGATTTCTCTGACATGATCATCTAGCACCCAGGAAATGAATGGAAACTACCAATCTACCATGCTGACACATATTAGGAAAAAGAGATGCTCAGCACGAATATCTGACATAATCTTTATAATTTCCTGAGCCAAACAAAAGAAATAGAATTAAAAGCAAAACAAACATCACATGCCAACAACAGAGAAACATCACCAAAAAACAAACAATAATAATTCCCCTTTAGAATCACAACAGTATTTGGGGGTTCATAGGAACAAACAGATAAATAAAGTGGAAAAGTAACTGACATTCAAATCAAAAGAACCAAACAAAAGCAAAATGCTACGTAACAGGTTTTGCCAAATGATGAGGTTCAATTCCTTGGGAAAAAAAAAAATTAAAAAATAATCAAGTCTCAAATACTAAGACTGATCCTGACCATGAGGTTTTATGATTGATACCACCTGAGACCTCATGATGCTACAATGCAGAAAATGTGTCTGGGATTACCATAGCAATACCCTGATGATGCTTTTCCTTCTCCTATTTTGTTACATTTTCCTGTAAAAGAATCAATGTATGAAACAAATAATTACTACCTTAAAGGCCTCTTTTTATTGCATTTTTTTATTATTCTAATTCTTAGAGTTGATTAAAATCAACTCTTTATGAGGACTTTCTGTACGTGTAACTGTGCATGCACCTGGTAAGTCTATATATAATCCATCCCCAATGATTAAATGCTCCCCTTTAGGTCTTTGCTCCATAGTATGATCAGGGATCACTAAATGATGCTAATACCCTCAACACCTTAAAAGGAATCTCACTGCTTTTCCAAAAAGATTTCTCTCAGCTGTTTTAAAAAAAAAAACCAACCAACCAACCAAAGAAACAAACAAAAAAAACCCCATATAAATCGCTTTAGACTTTCAGTTGTTTAAAACTCATTGACAGAAGATCATGTTCAATTAAGAGACACAGGTTTCGTTTTGCACACACATCAGTAACTGTGGCATATGGAGATAACTAAATCAAGTAAAACTGCTCCCTATTCCTTGCACATACCAGTTGACTTTTAAAAAAAAAAACTGGCAGAGGGGTTTTCTAATCAGTACCGGGTGACATATCAGTAAGTGGTTGCTAAAAACCAGGTTCCCCTGAGGTTGCCCATCTACCTGAAAGCGACGCGCGTTTCGAAAGATAAAAGATAATTTTTTACCAAAAGGAGTCGCACGGGGCTGGAAATACAGGCACTGGCAGTTACATAAACCAGTGCTAAAAATAAACTTGAGATTCGCGGTGGGCACGGTGGGGCAGGGCCTGGGGTCGGAAGCGCTGCCCGCCGGGGCCCCGGGGCCGGCCGCAGCCCCGGGTGTGCGGAGGGCTCCCGCCCGCCGGGCAGACCCCGCAGCATCCCGCCGGCGGCACCGCTCCGGCCGGAACCCGCAGCCCCCCCCCGGCCCGGCCCGGCCCGGCCCGGTTCAGCCCAACAAGTCACCGAAGTGAGGGCAGCCCCTGCTTACCACCAGCACGGGCACG